>JAIGNY010001016.1:1800000-1805000 GCA_020152595.1 Chiridota heheva
ACAAGTTGATAACGCATATGTTGTTTCATATATTCTTGAAACTATATAGGCTCTACAACTTTTGAAAATAAATATTAAATTTCAAAAAAGAATTGAATCAAAGAAGAAATTTAACTCACTACGACTACGCACTCCGTCCAAAAAGGAAAATCGGGACTTAAAGAAAAATGCTCAAAAAGGATAAAACTCACCTACAACTTAAACAAAAGTATATTCGGGCATGAACTCGTACTAGGCCTAGGCATACCTACAACTAGTGCGAATTTTCTCACGTATAAATAGCAGCTTGAAGTTCTACGTATACAACGTGAGAACTATCGCTATAAAACTTTGATTTTTTGAAGTGATTATTCGCAGGGCAGTACTGCGAATATCCACACAGTATCTCAAGCCAGCACTGCAAATAAGATTAGGGTTGGGGTTAGGTTTTAGGTTAGGGTATATGTTATCACTGCCCGCGAATAAGCCCCACCTTGATTTTTAGACACTAACCAAAAACTCCATACCTACAACACGTGTCAAGGGAAAGTGTTATGCAAGGGAAAGTCGCTTAACTACTACTTTATAAATGAGGTCTTAATTTTCATACAAGGAGCGAGTGTTAGAACTTCACTCAGAACACCACTTACCGAGATATTGTTAACTACTTCCTCAATATTCAAAGGAGGATTCGCTTCGTAGCACATTTTAAATTGTGCCATATCTGTAGTGTCAGGTTTTTCCATTGTTTTCCGGCAAAGTAATGTTATTCACTCGCGGTCATGGAATTATTAAGTCCCAAATTATTTTGTCAGACGACATGTCATAAGTTGTATATAAATATTCATATTTAATTACGTCATCGTCATTCTTGTATATGATTGGCTAAAAAAATCTGTAATGGCAATTCTGGGCTGCAGAAAAAAAAGACGCCATCCGGTGAGACTAGCCTCATTCACCTCAAATTTCAAAAAATATTATTCTCATTCACAATTTCTTTGTGACTCTTTTAAAAATACTTTGGTGTAATAAATATTTTCTATTATGTTTCTGAAACAGTAAAAATGTCTTAATAATACCATTCTTCATATCACTTTTTAGACCTGGCCATTAAAATATTGGATTTGCACCGGAGGTTTTCGTCTCCATTCCTCAACCTTGCCAATTTACATGACTTTACTTTGGCGAGAGAAAAAAAAAACAACGTCATTTTTATTAATTAGCGATGCTGAAAATTCATTGTAGCATAGCAACCATTCAAATACAACCTTCAATAAATAGCACTTAATCCATATTCTCTTCATTTAATAAAATTTAAAATATAGTTCTCAATTAAAAGATGGCGGATTTTGAGCATGGATTTAACAATACTAGTCCTGTCGCGTCAAAAGGGCCACAACAGAAAACGTGAACTTAAAATCTAGGAGTATACAGTCCCGTCACGGTAGCCAGGACTATGTAAGGGCGTTTGTTTTTTACTAAAAAAGGGAAAGAAATCTTGATATTCCAGGTGCTTAATATTTTTTTAGAATTTAAAAGGGCAATTTCTCAACAAAGGGGATAGCAGGAATTTGAAAGGGTGTATGGAATTTGAAAGGGTGTATGGAATTTGAACGGGGGTTGGGAATTTGAAAAGGGGCTTGGGAATTTAAAATGGGGTTTATTTTTCGTATCAAAGAGCAACAAACTTTAAAATTTCGGATGCTTATTATTTTTTTAGATTTCAAAAAGGCACTTTCTCAACAAAAGGGCGTTCGTTCGCTCGCCCTCCCCCTCCCTTCCTTCCCCCGGCTACAAGCCTGGGTATAGCATTACTGTCACCGACCATTTTGGACGTCTCCCAGTCCCATGGAGACGTTTTCTTGAATTTAATTTTTGCCAGGCTGTTTGGCCGTGAAACGTACAGCAAAACTTGGCTTCAGTTTTTAAGTTCCGTGCAACAGAAAAGGGGGACCACTCAAATTTAGCATAAATGAAGATTTTTTTATGTAAGCCCAGCTGAAAATCATTCATATTTAGCTTGGTGTAACTGATCAGTTTCTTTTTTTTTGAAAACCAATGGTGCAGTGATTGATGAGGGGAAACGGGGAAAGTGGAGTAGGTAAAACAGCATAGTATGCTACAAATTCTTGAAAATTATTGTTTGTGGGAGGGTGTCTTAGGATGCTCTGGTGTTTTGGGGGTCCGATGTCTTAGTGGCTGGCCCGATGTCCTGGGGGCCCTATCTAGGGGCCTCGGTGTCCTAGGGTGGTTCCTCGGTGTCCTAAAGGACCCGTTGTCCAAGGGCTGTAGGGATGGGGCTTTGGTGTCCTAGAGACCTGGTGTCCAGGGGTTCCCGTGTCCTACGTGCTCAGTGTCATAGGGGCTACGGTGTCCTAGGGGTGGGACTTTGATGTCCCAGGGCCGATGTCCTAGAACTGTTCGTTTGAGAAATAGGCCAAAAAAACCTGACGACTTCTTCTTTCCTTTTCAGAATTGTTACACCTCTCCCCTCCCACACCTCTCCCCTCCCACACCTCTCCCCTCCCACGCCTCTCCCCTTCCACGCTTCTCCCCTCCCACGCCTCTCCCTCCCACGCTCCTCCCTCCCACGCCTCTCCCCTCCCACGCCTCCCCTCCCACGCCTCTTCCCTCCCACGCCTCTCCCCACCTCTCCCCTCCCACACCTCTCCCCTCCCACACCTCTCCCCTCCCACACCCTCCCCTCCCACACCTCTCCCCTCCCACACCTCTCCCCTCCCACACCCTCTCCCCTCCCACACCTCCCCTCCCACACCTCTCCCCTCCCACACTACTCCCTCCCACACCTCTCTCCTCCCCACCTCTCCTCCCACACCCCACTTCCTTCCCCTCCCACACCTCTCCCCTTCCACACCTCTCCCCTCCCACACCCCACACCTCTGCTCTCCCACATCCCACACTACTTCCCTTCCACACCCCACACCTCTCCCCTCCTACATCCCACACCTCCCTCTCCCACATTCCACACCTTTTTTCTCCCACACCCTACACCTCTCCCCTCCCACATCCCACACTTTTCCCCTCCCACACCTGACACTTCTCCCCTCCCATACCCCACACCTCTCCCCATTTGAATTTTCTACAAAACATAACACGTTCACAACAACCAGGCAACCTAAAAACATTGACCGAAATGATTAACCTGAATTAAACAAACAAGCATCGCTTGGACCAAAGAATAAACAGCTTTTATCTTCTATATTTAGGGTTTTCGGCCATTGCAAATAGTACATTTGTCGGATTAACAAGAACATCCTTTAAAAAAGGAGCTGTCGTGGTATCTAAATGTTTTGTATTGATAGTAATAAAGAAAGCAGTGACGTATCTAAGGGGGGTATTGAGGGCTTGGATCCCCCCCCCCCCTCCCCTCCCCCTCTCTCCCTCACCTGCCAAAATTCTGTGGAAGCCATATATATAATTAACTGAAATATCAAATGAACCCTGTGTGGCATTATTTGCAATTGTATCGAATGAGCTATTGTTAACTTTGGACCAAACCTTTTACAGTTTGCACCAAAAATTCTCCCATTTTTGACCCAAAATCTTTCATTTTGGTCCCAAAATCTTCAATACTGACCCAAAAATATCAAAAGTTTCAGGCTTTTGTCAAAAATTTCAATTTTACAATCTACAATATAGAAGGTAAAGTTTTATCATCAGGGCCATGTGCGCATGGCAGCTATAATGAATTTTCAAAGCAATACCATTTTAAAATAGGCCTTTATCTTTTTGCCCACTCTACTTAGGAAAATTCATGGGAAATTTTAGGGAATTCTCCTTGAATTTTCAGGAATATTTCTTCATTTTCAGGAAATTTTCTTTATTTTCATAATTTTTTTGTAATTTCTGCGAAATTTTCATGAATTTGAAAGAAATCTCAATCAAATTTCGGAAAACTTGTTTTAAAACTTTATTTTCCGAAAAATTACCTAGGTGTATGTAAAATCCTCAAATTCCGGAGATTTTTCTTCAATTTTCAAAAATCGAACAAAATTTCAACAAATTTGTGAAGTTAATAATTTCACAATTTGTCATCAAATTAAAGCATGCATGCAATTGGGAAACTTTTTTCGTGGGTACTTCAACTCATACGCGCTTCTGTCAGTCTGTCCTACCTAATCTAAAACCGGTGTAAAAGTAAATTCCCCCCCCTAGTAAATTTTGGGCCCCCGGCCCTTATTTCTTATACAATTTGCCCCAGACAAGCCGTAGCCATCCAGTAAATTTGGTCCCCCCCCCCTCTCATAGTAAAAACGGTCCGCTATTGAATTTGGGCCCGGTCCTTCTTTCCTAGGAAATTTGGAGACAACAACTTGTCACCCTTATGCAAAAAAAAGCCCTTCTTCTCCCTTCACACTAAATCTCACTGCCGTTTTGCGTAAAGCACGCCTCTTTTTTCTTAAGTGTTTTAGCTTATCACTTCTTGTCACTTTTTAGCTTATCACTTCAGTGCACAAAATTAATTGAAGGAACCGTACAGACACACCAGTAAATTACCAACTAAAATCAGTCCGGAGGGGACCAAATTCACTAAACATTCCTTAGGAAATAAGGTCCGGGGGGCCCAAATTTACGAGGGGCAAAATGTACTATAAAACCAGCCTTCAGCCACTTTCCTCAAAAACGAAAAGCAAAGAAAGAAAACAAGGTAAAATAGGTAGTAGTTAATTTATCATAAAATAGAATAGATACAATAAATAAAGACGTCATAAATAATAGATTGGCCCCTGCTAAAAACAAGAAGAAAGAACACCTGCTTCTATATGCTATGTAAAATCAATAACAATCATCGATATTGATAATGATAACCTAATCCCAAACGTAATAACCAATACAGGAAATAATCATGATATCTGAATTCGGGAAATGTTGATGTTTTCAAACGAAATTTTAAAGATGTAAATTCAATGGGAAAGGGGTGGGGAGGGGGTAATTTCAGCAGATAGTTCAGCTGGTCACTTAAATTCGGGAAATTTAGAAGGCCATTTCGGGAAATCGTT
>JAIGNY010001016.1:1810000-1892500 GCA_020152595.1 Chiridota heheva
AAGAATTTTGATTCTTTCATACAACTTTTAAATACTTGTCAGTACAACTTTCCCATTATTGCGGTTACAGAGACTTGGCTACACTCCGAGTGTCCAATTAATCTGTTTTGTATTCCAGGCTATACTTTTGTACATAAAGACCGCTCCTTCGAATCAGGGGGCGGGGTTGCGTGCTACATTAAAGGATTAGTTCAGGGGTCAAACAAGTCTATCATATTTTGTCCTACGATTTTGTGGCTTAAAAACCATGGAATATGTCAGAAAAGTAGTCAAACTGAATCTAGCAAGGGTTTTTATAATACACCTGAAGAAAGTTTGAGGAAAATAATATAAATAGTAAAAATTTAAATAAACTTCTTTAAAATACATAAAGACTTTGAGGAATCTGAGGCTGTGACATCACAAATATTCTGATTTCAGTCGTTTGTACAGAAATGATACCAAACTTTAAACTTGGATATCTGCTTAACGGAATAAGATTTTGCAATGCTTTCTTTACCATTTTGCAGCGTTGTCAGAACCGCGGTGGAAAGAGGGGCGGAAAGGGGCGGGAGTGGCGGGAAGGTCAGGGAGGGGCGAGGGAGGGCGGAATGGGCGGGGGAGGGGAGGGAAGGGGGACTTCCCCTTGCCCTAAAGTAAGGAGAGCAGGAGGTGCCCTTTTGAAAACTAAGGGCGGACCAGGCTGGCGGGACCCTTTGAAACCCAAATGAAATTATTCAAGGTAATTCTTGGAGCTTAAAAACAAATAGAAATCCACTCACTCAGAAATATTACATAATACATGCAAGTTGTTACATACATTTAGTATTTATTTGACACAATTAAAGCATGTCATTTTACCAGGGGCATCGACACCGAGGGCCGTGGTGGGAGGGTGCATGCCCTCAATAATTTTGTAAGCAGCAATTTTCAAAAGAAACCTTTTATACCTATTCCCCCGATGGGTAATTGTCAACATTGGTCCTGGTTCCCCAATCTCAAACATATAGGTGGGATTTGCCTGCCGAAAGAGGGGGGAAAGTCAAAAGTGTGAATGTAAGCAGAGAGGGAGGGGGTACAAAATCAATTTAAAATACAACACATCACCATACAAAAGTATCTATTTGTACAAACAGTGAGGGTGGGGAAAGTGCCCCCTTGCTTCCCTCAAATCCCGCCTATGTTCAAACCTAAGTAGAAACCATGGGGCCAGAAAGCAAATTTCTCCATTTTTTTTCGAAAACCGATAAAAGTGCCCCCTTAATTACTCAATTACTGTCCAAGAAGCGCCCGAACTTTTAACTACACACCAACAAAAACAGGCTTATACCATGACACCCCAAAATATATGTTGAGCTACTACATCATTGATGTTCTAATCTTTAATTTCGTTAAAGGCTGTATAGAAAAATGTTTAGTCTATATGTGTACAATATACTGTAGGGTAGAGTAATTACTGGATATATTTTAATTACACATTTTTTCTTCCTTTTATCTGTTTATGATCAAAGGAATCAGTTTTTAACCAAAATAACATTTTGACCCAGCACATAATGCGGCTCTGTTGGGAACCAGGTTCGTGGTGTTTCATGTTTCTATTCGACAGCTGGAGCTTAGTATGTAGAGGCGTGTCCAAATCATCTTTTATTAACAATAACATGACGTTATACAAGTAGAACTTGATAGCACGAGACGAGAATAATTCCCCAGATGGGAAAAAGTGTTTTACTTTCTGGGATCATAAAACGTCTTGGAAAATAATTCTACAAATATACGCACAACAATAACACAACTGAATACTTGATACCAAATGGATATATATTTTCCCACCTTTTACTGTCCTTTCCCCTTTCCTCTAGTTTTTCCTTTCTGAAAATCATATATATATATATATATATATATATATATATATATATATATATATATATATATATATATATATATATATATATATATATATGTTATTATATATATATATGATAGATATATATAGATATATATATATATATATATATATATATATATATATATATATATATATATATATATATATATATATATATATATATATATATATTATTATATATATATTGGGACCATTGGTGCCGAGGTCCGCTATATTTTCCACCCTGTTCCGATGAGACCAACCTTCTAAATTTGAATGAGATTGTCAGGGCAATTCTCTATTTTTATAGAACACATTGCATTTTATGCATGATGAAAATTGAATGAATTGTATTACATAGCAATAATGGTGTCAGGGGTGTCGCCAACCTTTTGGATTGGGGGAAGAGAGGGGGGGTCGTAGAACGAAAAAAATGCTGATGGCGTAAAAAGTTTTTCAAAATTGTAAATAGCAGTCTTTTAACTGTTCGGAGGCTAAATGTTACTGAAGAGCAAAAACTAAACTGCTAAAGGTCTGTCACAAAGTGATATGCTTATTACCGAGAGATTACCAGCGTGAGGTCTATGGGTCTGTCTAAAGGGGCGAACCCCTGGTAGGGTCCAGGAGACAAAGCCCCGGAAGCTGGTGTATTTCAAGCTTTTTGAGGGTTTAAAATGATCTAACTTCAGTCTATTTGAAACATAACTTATTAAGGAATTTTCATTGGTGTGTCAATTGATGGCAAAAATCGTAGGGTCCAGGGGGTGAAGCTCCGGGAATCCGATGCATTTTAAACCTTTTGATGGTCTAAAATGATCTAACTTCAGCCCATTTGAATTGAGGAATAGTGAAACAGAACTTTTTAAGGAATTCTCATTGGTGGGTCAATTGATGGCAAAATTGTAGGGGTCCAGGGGGTGAAGCCTCCGGAAATCGGTGCACTTGAACCCTTTTGAGGGTCTAAAACGATCTAACTTCAGCGCATTTAGAGGACTTTTTAAGGAATTTTTATTGGTGGGTCATCATTGATGGCACTGGGACGATGATTTCCCAAAACAGAAGCAGCGCCACCGTGGTGAGAAAAGGGTAACCACCGTATATACTAGCCCGGGAGAGACGGGTCCTCTACGTTATAAAAATAATGACTCAAGCATTGTATTTAAGTACCCCTTGAAAGTAAATTTTCCCTTAAAATCATACTGGGCCTACTTTTCATTTTGTTCTTCGGGCCCCCAAAATCATGCAAGTTGGCTCACCAGTAGGCCTATACACATATGTAATGAAGGCTTGTAACAGTGTAATGAGATAATACCACAGCCAGACAGTACCATTGGGGATATATAATTTCACGGGAATCCTAGAGCTGTAGAGCATATGGCAGTATATGACATACACCTAAAAGGGCGATTCCCCATCCCCTGCACCCCAAGTAAAATCATATTTTTTGAAATGATCGGTCCAAATATTGCAGTTAATGGCAGAATGGCGGCCTATTTTTAATTTAAAAATTGGGAAATTTTAGATTAAAATCCCATCCCATTGTATCAGGAGATTTACGACCAAAATTCCAAACAATTGGAATCTTTTGGAACAATATGCAGTAAAAACGGGGCATTTAGGACCAAAGCTAGCCTAGCAGCCTAGGCTGCTAGAAGAATTTGATATTGAATTTGAATAATCATAAAGTCTTGAAGAAAACGTTTGTAAATTACTTTTATTCTCCTACACAATTTGGGACAAAAAAAATTTGGGGCCAGAACTCTATTTGGAGGCCAGAATTTCATTAATATTTTTTTTTTTTTTTTTTTTTTTTTGGGGGGTCCTCCCTCCCCCTCGTGGCTACGCTATTGACTGAATATTGGGTGGTTGCATAATCACAGTTACAAACGCCGTGTGACAGGAGCAAGGAGCTGAGGGCTCCACCGTGAATTTGTTTTCCCGCCAATAAGAGCGTGGGTTTTAGATAGTTGCTTCCTCGCTATTGAAAGTGAGAATCAACTTTTCTGGGAAGTCTGCTTAAACCATTGAGGGTTTGAAGTATCCCGTTTGGACCTATAGTCATTTAAGGGCTCCACAATGTTCACGTATTGCACCTGAAGACTAAGTTTTGAGATAAATTACCGGGGACGTCTTCCATAATCATCGTTTGTTATCGCATGGAGCTATTAGCTGAGCTCCTTGGTTATCATAAGTAAATAACTTCTAGATTAAATCAGTGCTATGTTTTGTCATAAGCAACTATGTAGAAATGTGGGGGCAAGTAATGCAATACGTGAGAAGACAACTATTACTTGAGGAACAGTACAGAAGATGTAAGTTCATTAAGTCTGAAGAAGTAACAAAGCAAACACTAAATGGTTTGTTTGGACAGTGTATTTTTTGTGTTAAAACCGGGGTGAAGGTAATGAAACGCAAGGGCATTAATTAACATGACAATTATTATAGTAAAGTAAGTTAAGAGATTGGTATTTGTTGGGTAGCTCATTGAATAGCCACTTGAGATGAAGCTTTTGTATTCTAAGGTGACTCAGGTCACGACTGAAGCGCTCTTTTGAAGGTTGTAGACTATTGCTAAGGTAGTACTGAAATAATTTACAAAGAGTTTTACAGTAGAACACGAGGAATATTATTTTGTTAGATATTTGACACGAAGAATTATTATTGTTTTATGGAGTATTTGCAGACTTGAGAATTTGATATTAAATAAAGTGAATTGTGCAATAATATCATATAAACAAAGAGTATAATCTGGACAAAGATAAGTGAATGCATGCATTCTGTCAAGGATTAGTTTGATTATTCAATGGGCACCCATTCTTATCTATCCTCTAGATCTATTTTGTAAGACCTCCGTGGTGTAGTGGTTCATGCTTTGTCCTCTCATCCAAGGGCGCAAGTCCAGATGGGGACAGCGGGACGCGTCCCCACCAACTTTTCTAGTAATGGGGACATGATATACTGTGTCCCCGCCAATTTTTCTTGACCAATGGTTTTCAAAATGTTGTATTTCGAATACTTCAGTATTGAACTTTAGCGCAATTTGATCCGGCAGAACTAATTCCAAATATGAATTTTCCAATTTAATTCGGCCTAACGGCGCTCATGTATTTCACCAATTTATTGCAAGTCTAAATTCTAAGTCATGAGATCTAAAAATAAAGGAGGTTTAGAAGCACCTTGCAAGGTCTGGGAAGCGTTGTTTGCGGCGATCTGGGGTGTATATTTAGCAAAATTGTCTTTCTACGCTACGCGCCAACTGATGATGGCGCTCCGCTTAGATAGTGTCACGGATCCGATACCGACAAAATCGACACTCGCCCGACACGCATCCCCACCATTATGTATGACGGATTTGCGCCCATGCTTTCGCCCGCACGTACCGGGTTCGTCCCCCGGTGGGTATGTAACCAGTGAGTTCACAACTGATTATCAAGAGCCGTGGCCGTCTTGATATAATGTCCAGCACTGGATGCTTTCGGGACGTTACACCTTGCTATGCTACGAGACACAACTGACCTGCTAGGGCAGAGACACATCCACCAGAGACGTTAAGCGCTATAAGCAAACTTAAGAGATTACATCACGGGAGACGCCATTCTATACACTGAGCTAGAATTTCTATCGTAAGAGCTAGTTAGCGGAAATTAAATATCATTTTATAAAAGACGCGGGAAGCGCCATTTGGGAGCAGTGGCAGGGGGGCCAAGGGGGAAGCAAAGCTTTCTGAAAGGGCGCCAAGTGCTCAAGGGTAGCCAAAATCGCCCTGAGATTTTTTTTCTTTTACGTATTGATCAATAACATCTTCCTACATTACTAAGCAAACAATATTACATTTTTGTAGTCAAACAGCGCATGATTTTCCACATAAAAGACTATCTGCTCCTGCCACGAAGGGCAACAATTTTACTGAATACAGCTGGTAAAAACTTTTCGAGAGGGCGCCGAAATGTTTATGAAAATATACTCCTATATAATTTGTATTCATATTTTTTCTGAAAGCTGTATTACATAAAAAACATGAAAACCATTCATAGACCCCAACTAAAGACACATAAATAATCAATGGGATTCTAGGCTACATTTGAACATTCGTTCCAAAATAATATTCCTTGTAACTAACTTTAGTTCGGAATTGACACGATTTTGAGCAATTTTCTGCTACCAAAAAACGCTACTAGCTTTCTGGGGCTTCGCCTCCTCGGCGGCTAGGACGTCAACACTGGATTCGATACAATGGTAAGCAATTTTCTGCTCTGAAAATCGTGAGAAAAGCAGGGATTCCGCGGGTTTCGCCCCCAGCGCCCCCACGTGCAGTTTCACCCAATCGATGTGACTTATTTTAAAGCCCTTTTCTGCTATTAAAACCACGAGAAATCCTGGACCCCACCAAGGCTTCGCAAACTTCGCCCTTATAGCATGCCGCCTATAGTTTACACCATTTTATGCTGCCCCACCCCAACTTCCCCCAACCCCACCAATGAACGAAAAGTTTCCTTCGTTTCGGGAAATGTCCTCCATTTTCATTAAATTTGCTTCCATTTTCGTGAAATTGTTTTCATTTTCAGGATAGTTTCTTTAGTATTTGGGAAGTTTTTTTTCAATTTTCTTCATTTTGCGGAAATTTTAGGGATATTTTCTTCAATATTTGAGCAGTTCTGTTTTCAATTGTCTGGAAATTTTCTTCATTTTGCTAAAGTTTTCTTCTATTTTCGGGAAATTTGTTTTTGAGAAATTTCCTTCCTTTTCGTGAAAATTGTTTCCATTTTTGTTTAATTTCTTTTGTTTAGTTGTTTGAAATACAATTTAAAAAACTAATGCAATTTGGTTTAAGTGAGACTGTGGAGTGGGCTGATCGTCCTCTGTTCCAAATACTTTACCTAATGGTCCAAAACCCGTCACGCCTCATGACAGGGTCATTGTCTCAAAATATGGATATTTTAGCAAAATTTATATACCTTTTAGCAAAATTTCTATACCTTTAAGCAAAATTTCTGGACCTTTATAAGCAATTTTTTTGGAACTTTTGGCAAAATGTCTGGACCTTTTTATCTTCCGGGGATCCGTTAGAGTTGGGGTCGAACGACCCTGCCCACGCCTAAGTATAATGGGTATGGGATTTACTTAAAGGCCATTTGTCGTATCATAGCTTACAGTGATACAAATACGATGCAACGTATGTTTCTGATTGGTCAAAATATTAACTAAATTTCTGACAAGCCAATCAATAAATGCCGCGTCGCTAGGATGTATCAGATTTACTGGTTGATGTGACAAATTTTCTTTAAAAATAACATTAGATTACGTGATTTCTTGATAACATATGTTCTTTTTTAAAACGAACGTGGCTAGTAAAGTGAAGAATTGGCTACTGGCAGAGGCGTAATCAAACAAGTTTCCAGGTCAATAGTAGAACAAATTGTAACAGGTAATAAAGTTTCCATCAAGCGTGCCTGTACATCTGGAAAACTATAACTCTCGAAAAATTTCATACAATTCTAATAAATTTGTCCATTTTATTTTCATATTTGGGAACGGAGAGGAAAACCAGGAAGGTAAAATAGGCTACTATCACGGGGAAGCAAGTTTCTTCATGCCCAGTCCCATTCCATAGTGATTAAACAAAATGTCAGTGCAGGCTTAATTGCCGAAGGCACGATATGTGGACCAAGGTGGACAAAGCAAAACTTAAAAGTTAATCTTCCAAAAAAATGTGTTGATTGAAAGAGCGCCTCGGGAATGGCGTGCTGGGTGATATACGGCCCTAAATTCTGTATATTTTTCCTTTTATCAGTTTATGTAGCTTTGTTCATAACTTCATGCAGTTTACTACGAAAATTTAGCTTCACATAATAGATGGGAAGATATATTTTGTTTATGTTAAGTGATTTAGGTCTTTGAAAAGAAAAACGCAGTTTATTGTGTGCATCAGTAATTAGATATAGGCTTGCTTGGGATTTGTGTAGCAGCTCCATGGTCAACCAAGTCTGTATGAACATGTGTTCCTAAACTCCGAATAGCTTCATACGACTTCCACTCACCTAACCCCTACATGACACTCAAATTTTATGTCCGACTAGGGAATGTTACTGTCTGGCAATTTCAGTCCAATGAGTTTCTCTTACCGGTATTTCAACACATTTTTTAAATTTGATAGTATATCTGTATCCGATACGCATCAAACGCTACGTGATGTAACAGAACATGTACACAGATACTATGATCTTTGACCTTTCATCTTTAAGGGAAACTTGGATTGGTATCAACAATATGAACTTAAACAATTCGGTTTGTACTCCCGATCAGGAGATCTCAGAGTTCGCCCGTCCGGGACATGCGCAGTACGAGTCTATCCAATAGCGAAGCTTCGCCAGTCCGGTTCGTACTCCCGATCAGGAGATCTCACAGTTGGCCCGTTCGGGAGGTCGGAACATGCGCAGTACGAGTCTATTCAATAACAAAGCTCCGCCATGGCCATGGCCTTTGGGGTAGTCGCTTTGTGTGTATTATTTCTTAACACTTTGTTTTATTAAAATAAAATGGTGACACACAAGTTTGATTTGACTTATAATATTTATAACAATGTTAGTCAAAAATAATTCCCCAACAAAATCTGTTATTTTATTTTTCTCAGAAAAATTGTTAAAGTGCGACTGCCTAACGGTAACAACATATTAGAAGTCACTACTTTTCTTCAAATTTCTCGAAAATTCCACGGTAAATTTTAAATTTAAAAGTTTTTAAAAAGATAATTTATAAGCCATTATTTTATATCGTGAAGAAAATTTTGAATCCTTTGTAGCGGTTGAGTTCCCCGCGCTCGAAATTTGCCTGATTCTTATATGATTCTTATACAAAATTTGAATTTGGATAAGATGCATTGTGGGATACTTCCGTAAATTAAAACTGTTTTCCAGAATGGTACTGCTAAATGGTTTGAAATACACTAAAATTATGCAGCCTCAGCAAATGTCTCATCAAAATCGATTAAAAATTGTCCACTTTACAGCATTTTAAAAATTTGGATACCTAATTAGCATAAATTAGCAATGTGTTGAATGGTATAAGGTGGATACAGTGAGCGGGAAATTGGATATTATCAAAACATTGACCCACATTTAGCATTGAAACGCAATTTGAGAAGCTTTGATATTTGACATTTGTGAAAGAAATATAAAGAATTACATTAAAGAATTATAGCAGGATTCAGCTTTTCATACAATATCAGTTTTACACATACTGAAATTTTTTATGAAGTTTTGATTTGTCGTAACGTAAAGAGTGACTCTCCTTTCAGTAACATTGCGATGTTTATATCTTTTACATCACATCCGGTTGTGGATCGTTTCTAATTAAATACGTACTGCACGCATTGTGTGCGTGTGTGCGTGCGTGTGAGGGTGCGTGTGTGTGTACTTCCACAGCGGTTATTGATTGGTTGTCGGTATTTGTGTATGACCAATCAGAAACATTTGACTTTGTTATATCATACTGTCCATGTTAACACGATATCTGACAAATAAAACTGTAAGTGATATTTGAAGCATTTAAAATTTAATCTAATTAAACGACTATTCTGTTCAGTTCCTACCTGTTCCTTATTCCTTTGCAGTGGCGCCGTCAGGGGTTTGATATTGTGGGGAGGGGGAGGGGGTAAAGGGGCCCGCCTTAAATGCCAATTTCTGGGGTCCAGGGTAAAGCCCCGGTGGGAGTCCGGGCTTCGGGAAACCTAGGCCTCACATTTTCCAAGTTTTAGATGCCCCAAAAAGACTGAATGTGTGCAATACACGGGTTTTTTAAGTACCAGATTTGCACCTCAATCAATATATTGTAGGACCTGTACAGCAGCATATAAATTTACAATGATACAGACTACCCTTTGCCCCCGCCCCCTCCCCTCCCGCCTTTTCCTCTGTTGCTGGCGTTAGTTCCTTTAACAAATCCAGGCTGGTAAATATTATCTACAGCGAAAATCGCCGTCAAGAAGTAGTCAGACTAAAAACTGAAAACTGGTCTAACAGTATCTTATCTGAAATAGCAGAAGACATAAATCCGTATTGTAAAACCACAGAAGTGATCAATCTAAATTTTATTCTGATTTAAAGTCAAAAACACAGCAACATGGCAGATAACAATCAACACAATAACATCTTCGTTCCGCTGGACCCAGATCTGCTGTGCAAGATATCAGAAAAACAGGAAGATAAACCATTCAATATAAGAATGTAATTTACGAACTGAAGATAGCATACAAATTCTATATGGTCGCGAATCATAAATCTTCCCGTGATTCCATGGGAAGGGGAGGGGAATAATGAAATAGGACTAATGCACCCTCCAAAAAGCAAATGAAGATGGGATTCGGGTGTAATTGAAAAAAAATCATCAAAACAAATTGAAAATATACACTTTTATTTTTTATGAACAGATGGGAATGAATAAAAAAAGAGCCATCTGTTTGGGATGGGGCAGTGGTGCAGCTAAAGGGGGACCAGAAATTGATAAAAAGTAAAAAAAAATTGTACACGGCAATAGATAAGAGTTCAGTTGTATGACAGCCATCTATTTAGGAGGGAAGGGGAGGGGGGAGGGATAGCTTGAATTCAGATTTTTGTTATGATTTGCCCCCTGCATCAAATTCTAGCTACGCCACTAAACTGGGGCCACCTTTAAAGCACTGACCAACAGTAGACAAGACTTCAAAAAGATAACAGATCAGAGATAATGAAAGAAGCTCATTCAACCCTCCCCCTCCACCCAACCCCTCTACATTTTACTCTTAGATTAGACAAACCTGAAATGTGATCTTAGGGGAGAAGTGGGGAGTTCCCCCTTCCGTTCTCTTTTGTTCACAGATGAACTTGTTTGGATATGTTAATCCTTAATATAAATAAAATATAAAACAAGCATAAAAGACAAAAATATTTGACCATCAGTTTATTTACTTTAAGATTGGTAAATATTTCATCTTTCTGTGTAATCTACAAATTTTACTCGGGCTCTGATAACAGACAATCACAGAATGAAAACTAACATTACGTACATGGGTGGGAATTGCCCACCGAAAAATTACACTAACATACAAATAATCACCATACAAACGATTCCAATATGGGCAAAAAAAGGTGTGTGGGTGTGGGTGGGGAAGGGGGATAGGGATACCCCCTTGCACCCCAAGTTCCGCTTATGTATATGTTTGTAGGGTAAAAGAATTCAATCATAAGAGTGAGCGGAACTAAGTCATATACTATCAGGGACGCCTGCACATAAAAAGGTTAAAGGTCAAACTCAACATGAGGGCACCTTTGACATTATGCGAGTCATGCATGAGTAAAAATGATACGCATGCACATGGAAATTGCTGGGGTGGTTCACTGAACACTTTTGAGATGAGAAGGTGCAATCGCAGTGTTCATTCACTTCCTGTCCCTGTTTGAACAGTTAAGATTTGTTCTATAATCATCAGCCTGTTGATGTTTCAAATGTTAATCGGAAGAAAAAAAGAATCAATTGACATATTTTATTATGATGAAAAAACTTCCATGATTATCTTTATGATTTTTTTATACAGCTTCTATTTTCAAAATGGATTTCTCTTGTCAAAACGGACAAGAATAAAGCCTTCACATCACCATGATACTAATTTGTGGTACCTAATCAACTCTGTACCAGAACAGCAAACAAAATTTGTGTTGGCTGTTTTGGTAAAGAGTTTATCAAGTACCAAAAAAAGATTTTAATGCTGATTTGAAGGCTATATTCCAGTCCATTTTGACAATAGAAATCCATTTAAAAAAAAGAAGTTGTTTTTATTTGATTTTATCGGAGTATCACAAGGGGTATTTCCATATCCAGGGGTGTAATGAGTTATCAAGTCTTTATTTTCAAACTCTTTAAAAAAGAAAATCTACTAAGGTCACTCACTTGCTCCCTAATAGAATGACTTGAAGAGCATTGCTTGCCTCCATCCTCTGCCCACCACCCCTCCCCAGTGTTGTTATTCCCCATGTTGTTAAGCAGGCTTCCCCCCCCAGGTGCCTTTAGCCAGGATTATCAGGGTCAAACAAGTCCATCGTATATGAGGCTTCAATGTTGCCCCATGGTGCAGGTGCCTTTAGCTATTACTAATTGAGAGATTTAAAGGATTAGTTCAGGGGTCAAACAAGTCCATCGTATATGAGGCTTCAATGTTGCCCCATGGTGCAGGTGCCTTTAGCTATTACTAATTAAAAGAGTTAAAGGATTAGTTCAGGGATCAAACAAGTCCATCGTATATAAAAGAGGACTTCAAAAGAAAGAAAATAGTGAAGAAAGCCTTCAAAAATCTTATTCCGTCCAGAGGATATCTAAGTTTAAATCTCTGTCTTATCTGTGTAGAAATGACTGGTGTAGTACGTCTACTATGATAAGATAGCGTCCTCATCCTCACATAACCTGATAACAAGTGTTAATGTATTTTACAGAGAGGTTAATTAAAATTTTTACTAATTAAATTATTTTTCCTTGAACTTTCTTCAGGTGGCTTATAATAAATACCCTTACTAGATTCAGTTTTAATACTTTTCTGACATATCCCATAGTTTTTAAGCCACAAAATCGCAGGACAAAATATAATAGAATACATAAAGACTTTGAGGAATCTGAGGCAATGACATCGCATCTAGTCTGATTTCAGTCGTTTCTACACAAATGATACCAAAATTTTAAATCTTAGATATCTCCTTAACGGAAAAAGATTTTTGAATGTTTCCTTCACTATTTTGTATCTTTTGAAGTCCTCTTTTATGTGAGATATGACATGCTTGACCCCTGAACTAATCCTTCTATTACAATGTCATAGATCATTTTCCTTGGGGTGTGGAAGAGCAGAAGCTACACCATGATCAACTAAGTACATATCATAATTGAATCATAAAAACAACCCCCTCTCCCTTCTCTAAGAAAATTAAACATTTAAAAATATTTCCTGTAATTATGCAAGAATTCAAAAGTGTGATTGATGAATACATCTAAATATTTGAAGGGTTTATAGGTTAAATTACAAAGTCAGGTTTGGGCCTATAGGAAACGGCCATATATGCTCATTGAAATGTAAGTTTGACACAAGTATTTCTTTACATTTTTTATACCTATGATGAATTCTGGATGAAAGGCTTGCTGCCTTAAGGTGCAGATCGTAGTAAATCTGAGCTTAAGAGCTCATTTGTGTCACTATCGTATTTATAAATAAACTTCTTACTCCATACTCTGAATAATAACAAAGCTTTATTCAATAAATATAATTCTAAAACATGAACATTAATTTACACAACGACAGTATATGAAACATCATCTTGATACATATATTTTTCATAAAACTTATGATATATTACTGTTTGAGAATTACTGACATATTAATCTAAACAAACAGAGGAGATATGAACTTTAAGTATTAAATATGTTTGTTTGTTTGACAGGGCTTAACGGCACCACGACAACGAGGGTCAAATTGTGCCTGAGAGGTCAAATCATTCTAATGGTAGGAAGGAAAGGAAACAGGGGGAGAATGAGAGAAATACAAGAGCAAAAAGTCAGAAAGCTGGGATCGAGAGAGGTGCATGGGTAAAGAAAAAAAAAGTAGAGAGAGAGGGGGTGGAACAGGAAAACTAAATATGGTTGTAGAGGAAAGCATGATGAAAGAAGGAGATAATTTTATCCGCAGGATTTTTCTATAAGAATTTAGCAATTGACTTGTGGGGGGCGAGAGAAGCTTTGGAAAGGTTGTACAGGGACAAGCAAGGAGGACGTGGTGGACTGTAAGGGTGCAATGGCAATTGTTGTAGAGAGGGGTAGGAGAGCCAAAAAGGAGGTAGGAGTGAGTAATGTGGGTGTGACCTATTCTAAAGGGTAATGTGAATGTTGTCTGGACGAGAGAGGTTTTGAATGGTGGGTTTGATTGGAATGGTGGGCTGGATGACGTGGAGTTTGTTATCAATTTGGGAGTCCCATGAGGGAGAAAGGGATTTGGGAAAGGGGGTAGGGGGAGGTTGAAGGCAAGTTTAGCAGCTGCATCAGCTCTGTTATTGCAAGGGATTCCAACATGGACAAAGACTTGCGTTTAGAATTTAACACTCTATCTCATGGGCTAAAAACCTCTAGGCATCCATAGCCATACTAAACACAAACCTTTAGTATTAGTCTTACAGTTATGACTAATCCAGTTTCAAACTTTTCCAAATTTATAAAACGTTTGTTATCTCTAATTTGGTTGCTGGGGTTGTACCGAGATTGAAAACAAAGCTGTCCTTCAAACAATTTTGGGCAATTTATGAGAAACAATAGATTCAGATAAGACAAAAGGGGAACTGTTTACTGCAATATTTGTTGATTACTTAGAAATTAAAATGGTTGTTAAACATTCTATATCTAACTGATATCTTGAACAGACTTTTTGGTTCCCAATGAATCTACAAACTTTTGTTACCTCTAGGTCTCTTTTTGTCTTTGAAAATCCAGTGAAGGTTTTTAGGGTAAATAACTTCTAATTAGAGGGACAAGTACACAAAATCCCTGCACAAAGGTCAAAGGTCACGAACATGCCCTTGAAGACAATGGAAAGATTTGTTTATCTTTTTTGTACAATCTTTCAAGGGAAGGACATATGTCTTCAAAAAAAAAAAATCAGTAAACCATGTCCATCAAAGAGAACAACAAAATGATAAAGAAAGTATCTGAAAATTGTACATTTTGCTGGGAGGGAGGGGAGGAGAGGGTATGAACCCCCTACGTTTCCAGAAACCCATTCTTGTTCCTCTCTCCCATCACATTTTTCAAGGACATTAATTCTGAAATCACGACACAGATAAATTTTGGGTTAAAAAATGATGGGGTATCTCCACAGACACCATATCAGTTTATCTATTCAGTAGACCCTTGTTTATTTTGCACTCGACACAAATACAGAAATACATGAGAAATACAAATACAGAAAGTACAATTGGTAGAGTCGGCTTGACCACCAGATGAATAATACCATAGACATGCATATCAGACTGGAGAATTAGAATGAAGGTAGGTAATAGTACACACTTGTGTGACATGAAGCTAGGTAATAGTACACACTTGTGTGACATGAAGGTAGGTAATAGTGCACACTTGTGTGACATGAAGCTAGGTAATAGTACACACTTGTGTGACATGAAGCTAGGTAATAGTACACACTTGTGTGACATGAAGCTAGGTAATAGTACACACTTGTGTGACATGAAGCTAGGTAATAGTACACACTTGTGTGACATGAAGCTAGGTAATAGTACACACTTGTGTGACATGAAGCTAGGTAATAGTACACACTTGTGTGACATGAAGCTAGGTAATAGTACACACTTGTGTGACATGAAGCTAGGTAATAGTACACACTTGTGTGACATAAAGCTAGGTAATAGTACACACTTGTGTGACATGAAGCTAGGTAATAGTACACACTTGTGTGACATGAAGCTAGGTAATAGTACACACTTGTGTGACATGAAGCTAGGTAATAGTACACACTTGTGTGACATGTTAGCCTTCAAAAAGTTTATATTATAAGGAAGGTTGATATATTATAAGGAAGAATCTCCAAGTCTTCCTGGTGGATCCCAGGGGGAAGGGGGAGGGAGAGAATTTTGTGTGTGATTCATTCAAGCATTAAGGTCCAGAGCACACATACACTCAGTGTACACCTCTGGAATTTGAATGGTTCAGATGTTACGCTTAGTGCACACGCACAATAGAGGGCTCAACAGCCCCACCCCCCACCCATCCCCGGGGATCCATCATAAAGAATTGAGACTTTTTAAGTGAGGCTTTATACAAGGTTGATTGAAACACGCTATATAAGAACATATCATTATTATCATTAACTCATTTCTACCACATACCAAAGAATTCGATCATCTTCCCATTTATATACGATTCTAACAGAAAAATGATTAACAGCATTCAGGTCTGCTCGGTAAATGCCATCTGTATGATTCAATAATACACCCTCCCTACTCCTCCCACATGTTTCCCACAAGCCCATCATATCTAACAATTCCATACTTCCTGCAATGTATCTGCAATCCACAAGAATTGATAAAAACCATAAGGCAGACAGAATTAATACTAGCAATATCTAGAGGCAACATGGCTTACTTTATAACTTTTTCTATTGTCTGGCTGAAATATTCAAGAATATACACATTTAACCAGAGGAGAATTCCCACGTGGTTCCGATGCTAACTTTGGATTTAAAGCAATTTTTTTCCCCATCGTATATCTTTAAATGTTGTGTTCTTACACGTTTAGTTTACTTATCATACTGGAACATGTAATTTGTGTTTATTTTGTTGCTTGTTTAAGTGTTAAGGTTTTTGTCTTAAGCTATAAGCCACAATCACAACAACAATTGTATTTGGCTATGCCTGACACGACATGACATGATAAAGTCAACATTCTATGGGATCCTGTATCATCCTTGCTTTTATCAACAGCACCATACCAAGTTTGATTTAAATCTGACATGGGTTTGTGGAAATATGAGCATAAACAGAATTCCACAGTTAGTCCTGCCATCTCATTAATATCTATGACATCAGCACCAAAAACATTAGGGATCATCTGCAGACCACAACACACCCATATACCAAGTATGGCATAAATCCACCTTAATGATCTTGAGATATCATGTTTACCAGCTTGTTAACAAAATTTTACATTTAGCCCCACCTACTATTTCATGACATCAGCACCAAAATCAATAGGGCTCATCTACAAACAACAGCACATCCATATACCACCTATGACATAAATCCACTGCATGGTTCTTGAAATATCGTGTTTACAAGCTTGTTAACATAATTTTACATTTAGCCCTGCCTTCTAATTAATATTCATGACATCAGCACCAAAACAACAGGGATCATCTACAGACCACAACACATCCATATACCAAGTATGACATAAATCCAATGCACGGTTCTTGAAATATCGTGTTTAAAAGCTTGTTAACAGAATTTTACATTTAGCCCTGCCTACTAATTAATATTCATGACATCAGCACCAAAATCAATAGGGTTCATCTACAAACAACAACACATCCACATACCACGTATGACCTAAATCCAAAGCACGGTTCCAGAAATATCGTGTTTACAAGCTTGTTAACATAATTTTACATTTAGCCCTGCCTTCTAATTAATATTCATGACATCAGCACCAAAAACAACAGGGATCATCTACAGACCACAACACATCCATTACCCATAAATCCAATGCACGGTTCTTGAAATATCGTGTTTAAAAGCTTGTTAACAGAATTTTACATTTAGCCCTGCCTACTAATTAATATTCATGACATCAGCACCAAAAACAACAGGGATCATCTACAGACATCCATATTATGACCACGGTTTATCGTGTTTACAAGCTTGTTAACAGAATTTTACATTTAGCCTGCCTTTTAATCAATATTCATGACATCAACACCAAAAACAATATGGATCATCTACAGACCACAACACATTCATATACCAAGTATGACAAAAAATCACTGCACAGTTCTTGAGACATCATCTTTACAAGCTTGTTAACAGAATTTTACATTCAGCCCTGCCTTTTAATCAATATTCATGACATCAACACCAAAAACTACAGGGATCATCTACAGACCACAACACATCCATATACCAAGTATGACATAAATCCACTATATGGTTGTTGAGATATCATGTTTACAAGCTTGTCACAGACACACATACATACACACTCCAGCATGACAACATAGATTCATCATGCTACCGCATCGGAACCAAAAATAGAGATGACATTAGCAATTCCAATATTTGTGAACCCTCTGCTACTGTTTTTCTGACTTCAAATTTTGAAAAATTAATAACACACCAAACAATTTTTAATAAGAATTAAATTAAGAATACATAAATACTGCGAGAAATGTAAATGCTTTCTTCACTATTTTGTTTCCATTAAAGTCCTCTTTCATATAAGATGGACTTGCTTGACCCCTGAACTAATCCTTTTATGGAATAAGATTTTTGAAGACTTTCTTCACCATTTTGTTTCCTTTGAAGTCCTCTTTCATAAAAGATGGACTTGCTTGACCCCTGCAGTAATTTTTTAACTCATAAAATCTGTTTTTGTCTGTACAAATTGACATTTGGCCTTAATTTTGAGAGAACTGGCTGGCAGAGCATAATACATGGGTTTTCTTTTGATAAAATGTCATTCCAATTCCGAGTTTTTGTTGTTTTTTTTTTACTTCTTTTTCTCAATTAGCACAATTATAATGAATAATCTTTTAATTTCTTTATTTTATTGCTTTTCAGATGTTAGAAGCCGCATTTGACAACAACTACTTAACAATTATTGTCTTGTCTCTCTAGCTGCTATAACCGAATCAAAGTTAAGGCTGTTTCACACTGCATGCAGAGCTGGAAAAATCAATGGTTCGAGCGGTTATAACCCTGAGAAAATCCGGAATTCGGGGAAGAAAAAAAAAATATTTTTATAGATTTCTGGAGTAAACAACAGTATTATGTGGTAAATATTTGTTCTAAAAACATCCCCCATGTAATTGTGCGAAGAAAAAATATTAAATTGCGACAAAGGGAAATATATAAAGATGTATTCACTACATTAATATTATTTCTGTCGCAATTTTTCGTGAGAAGGTTTTCAACTCCGACCGCACGTGGCAGAGCGAGTAATTTTGTAAATAAAATTGAACAAAAAAGCAAAAGAAACATTTAAAACTCTTGCTTTCACAGATGAGGCATCATCACATGACCTCAAAGATGATATATGAAGTTATTCAAGATGAAAATCTGTTGCAATTGATTTTCAGTCCCAAATCCTCAAAGCCTACAAGGTTGAACAAAGACATCACTTAAAATCACTCATCAATAAACAAACAAAACCTTCACTGTTAAATACCATCCTATTTGTAAATTATTACTTCAAGCCAGACACATTGACCACAGGGGAATACTTTTGTCCTTGTGTTAAGTGTGAAAGTCAGTGCAGCTGCAGTGAATTCTGTTTACTATCAATGTCAGATTACGACCATGGAAAGTGAGGTGAAGTGTGTGGAAATCCCTGATGTAATTGCTAATTGCTTGTGATGGGTTGTGGTTTCTGTTGTGAGCAATATAGACCCTGACAGATTTTAGATTTTGTCAGGGCTTAAAGACACAAAATGTCTGTTTGTTTGTTTGATGAGGGCTTAACGGCACCACAAAAACGAAGGTTAAATTGTGCCTGAGAGGTCAGATCATTCTAGAGGTAGGAAGGAAAGGAAACAGGGAGAGAATGAGAGAAATCCAAGAACAAAAGGTCAGAAAGCTGTGATTGAGAGGGGAGGTGCATGGTTGAAACAAAAACAAAGTAGAGAGGGGGTGGAAGAGGAGAATTAAACATAGTTGTAGAGGGAGGCATGATGAAGGAAGGAGATAATTTTATCCGGAGGATTTTTTTGGAAGAACTCAGCAATTAAGTTGTGGGGAGCGAGGGAAGCTCTGGAAAGGTTGTACAGGGGGCAAGCAAGGAGAATGTGATGGATTGTGAGGGTGCAATGGCAATTGTTGCAGAGGGGTTGGGGGGAGCCAATTGCGAGATTTAGACATAATGTCTAGGGGTGCTTTTACGTCACCAAAGTTCACACTGCGGCAGAACTACGGTCCCACTACAGCGAGAACAAAATTGCAAAAATTCCAGCAAATTTTCCGGGATCAGCAGAAAACCTCAATAATAAATTTCATCGAATGTAGGCCAAAAAAATATATAAACAAATTTGAACAGTTGTTTCACGTCTGACTATTTCTAAGCCTCACTACAGCGAGAACAAAATTGCAAAAATTCTAGCAAATTTTCCGGCATCAACAAAAAGCCTCAATAATAAACCATCGAGTGTAAGCAAAAACGTATAAACATATTGAAACAGTTGTTTCATGCCTGATTATTTTTAATTGGTTGCTGTGCCGCGCTCATTGTAAAACATCCTTTACTCTATAAAAAAATTGAATCCATTGTAAATTTCATCACAAAATTCTGAATCAAAAAGTCTATAAACGACCGATATAAAATTTCAATAAAACAAATATGTATGTATTTAAAAAACATATATGTATATATTTTAAATTCCAATATAGATCTGATAAAGAATACGCCACTTTGACTTGTTTATACTATCAATTATATTCATATCTTACATATCTTATGTATTAATATCATACATATTGCTATCATACATATTCATATCATTTATTAAGATATATAAAAAAAAATGTTTTCTGCAACCTGTATCATTTTAACAATGCAACTTGTTACCAGATGTCTATCTAAAACATTTTATCTATGTACATTTATGCATTCAATTAATATACAAAGTATCTTAATTTATTCACAAGCACAATAATTAGGCTTATAGGAATATGCCATGAATATTCATTTTTCCATATGATTGAAGTCTTTTAAAGAAACCAATTGGTGAGAAATCATGTCGATATCTTATTCCGTTCATAAGTTATTGCATTTTGTAAGATTTCACCAGTGTGTTAAAAAGTGATCTTGCAAAGTAAAGTGTGATGTCATAATTCAATTAATCTTTCTAGGTTTAATGATTGATAGCTTGTTTTAACCAAGAAATGTTTTCAATAATTTAGAATGAGTCAATTAATTTTCAAAGAAATACATAAACATTTTGTGAATCTGCAAGCATGACATCACACTGTACACTGTGAGGTCACTTTTCAACACACTGGTGAAATCTTTGAAAAGCAATAACTCCAAAATGGAATAATATACCAACAATTTAAAAAAAAAAACATTTGTTCCTTTAATATTCTCTATTAGGGCTTAAAGGGGGGCAATGGGAAATTCCCCCCCCCCCTCCCCCAGAATACTGCAGATTTGTTTTCTTTCTATTGACATTGCATTCAACATTTTGCCCCCACAAAATTAGGGGCATTGTGTGCCAGCTACGGCCCTGTCCTCTCTGATATATATGGAAATGAAAATTCATCAGGAATAGTCCTCTTAAGTCTTCATCCTTTGGTCATATTTCTACAAACATCTTTGAATCAAGTACAATGGACAAAAACAGCAAATACCAATAGACAAAAACAGCAAATACCAATGGACAAATACCACAACTGGGACTCAAAAACTCATCTAAAAGAGGGAGAGGGGTACCACACTACCTTTTCTTGATTTTCTTATAACTATTTATGTTTTGAGATATGGAAAACCTCAAGTGGATAAATATATCATAAAGCCTGTAAGCTAATGTTCCTTACATCACATGAAATAAAATGATGATATTTGTATCAGTAAGCTCCTCCAGTCCTTAGCTTGTCAGTGTTTTGACTCTGAAGCCTTTGGCTATTCTCTACCCCCTCCCCTTCCCTACCCCACCCAAAGATGTACTCATCATTCTTTTGGTTTTAAAATTGAATTATATGTATAATGAAAAATATATTCGAATTTGCCAACCCAATCTTGTATTGCCACTGAATACAAATAATCTCTTTACAGCCGTTTGTGATCTTCCCAAAGTTTCGGTCAAACCTTGTGTAAATTAATTTAACCCTAATACACCTGAATCTGACCAGTGATAGTTAGCATAAAATAATATTTGGCAAGATGAATTATAAACCTTTGGCAACAATCCAGCCCCTTTCTTGGCTATAAAATTGCCTTTCAATATTCCTCTAAGAAGGAAAATGCTGAAATGCATGACATTCATCCACTGTTTGCACAGTGCTAAGAATGAAGGGTGAAGTATCCACATGCATTTTATTGCTTTTCATCTCTCCGCCATAGTTTCAATTGATTACCTTTCATTACTCTAAGAGGTCAATGGTCAGCGTCATCTTCATGATCCTCTGGGGTTGAATCGGTGTACAGAGGTGATGACAAAAGCTTGGGGAGCTCCGCTTGGATCTTTGACTTCTCCTCATCATTTTCAAAATGGCTGCTAACTGAGGCTACCACCTGCAGACCAAAGAAATCATCACAAAGAGCTGATAAAATATACGCTAAGTGGTGAAGCGTATCATCTTATACCATAAAGGACTATAAATAAATACATCATCATCATTATCATCACTGCCACCACCATCATCATCATTACAGCCATCACCACCATCATCATCACAGCCACCACCACCACCATCATCATCACAGCCACAACCACCACAACCACCGTCATCATCACCACAGCCACCATAACCATCATTATCATCACCACAGCCACCACCACCATCATAGCCACCACCACCACGACAGCCACCTCCATAATCATCATCATCATCACCATCATCATCACAAGCACCACAACCACCACCATCATCACCACAGCCACCACCACCATCACGTCAGTCACCACCACCATCATCATCATCACCACAGCCACCACCACCATCATCATTACAGCCACCACCACCATCACAGCCACAACTACCACCACCACCATTATCACCACAGCCACCACATCATCATCACAGCCACTACCACCACCATCATCATCACAACCACCACCATCATCATCACAGCCACCACCATCATCATCATCACAGCCACCACCACCATCATCATTACCACAGCCACCATCATCACAGCACCATCATCATCACATCACAGCCACCATCACCACCACCATCAACATCACAGCCACAACCACCACCACCACCATCATCACCACAGCCACCACCACCATCAACATCACAGTCACCATCATCACCACCACCATCATCATCACAGCCACCACCACCATCATCATCACAGCCACAACCACCACCACCACAACCACCATCATCATCACCACAGCCACCACACCATCAACATCACAGTCATTATCATCACCACAGCCACCACCACCATCATCATCACAGCAACCACCACCATCATCATCATCACCACAGCCACCACCACCATCATCACAGCCAGCACCACCATGACCATCAATCATCATCATGTGAGGTGCTGATATAGCACTTTCCAGACACAACCTACTCAAAGTGCTTTACAAAGAAGCCAATCATCCACATTGCACTATTGGGTTGCTTTTAAACCTGACCATGAAATAGCCTATTACGAGCGGGGAAGCTCGGGTAAATGTTCAAATTCCTAAAAAATCTTTGTTGTGGTTCCACAACTAATTTTGATTAATTTAAAATTCATTTACTTTCAACAGATACTAAACAAGAGAATACATTGTAATTACCTTTTGAAGATATGACATCTCTGCATTGTACTGCATTTTCATGTTCACCCTCCTGAAAAAGACAACATTCTTTTAATGAAAACTGAGGGCTACCTTAACTGTTTCTTTATGGTCATTATTAAGTAATAACACAGTCCAATTAATCTGTCATAATTAAGCAATAACACAGTCAAATTAATCTGTCATTATTAAGCAATAACACAAAGTCAAATTAATCTGTCATTATTAAGCAATAACACAAAGTCAAATTAATCTGTCATAATTAAGCAATAACACAGTCAAATTAATCTGTCATTATTAAGCAATAACACAAAGTCAAATTAATCTGTCATTATTAAGCAATAACACAGTCAATTAATCTGTCATTATTAAGCAATAACACAGTCAAATTAATCTGTCATTATTAAGCAATAACACAAAGTCAAATTAATCTGTCATTATTAAGCAATAACACAGTCCAATTAATCTGTCATAATTAAGCAATAACACAGTCAAATTAATCTGTCATTATTAAGCAATAACACAGTCAAATTAATCTGTCATTATTAAGCAATAACACAAAGTCAAATTAATCTGTCATAATTAAGCAATAACACAGTCAAATTAATCTGTCATTATTAAGCAATAACACAGTCAAATTAATCTGTCATTATTAAGCAATAACACAGTCAATTAATCTGTCATTATTAAGCAATAACACAGTCAAATTAATCTGTCATTATTAGCAATAACACAAAGTCAAATTAATCTGTCATTATTAAGCAATAACACAGTCAAATTAATCTGTCATTATTAAGCAATAACACAAAGTCAAATTAATCTGTCATTATTAAGCAATAACACAAAGTCAAATTAATCTGTCATTATTAAGCAATAACACAGTCCAATTAATCTGTCATTATTAAGCAATAACACAGTCAAATTAATCTGTCATTATTAAGCAATAACACAAAGTCAAATTAATCTGTCATTATTAAGCAATAACACAAAGTCAAATTAATTTGTCATAATTAAGCAATAACACAGTCAATTAATCTGTCATAATTAAGTAAGAACACAAAGTCAAATTAATCTGTCATTATTAAGCAATAACACAAAGTCAAATTAATCTGTCATTATTGAGCAATAACACAGTCCAATTAATCTGTCATTATTAAGCAATAACACAGTCAAATTAATCTGTCATTATTAAGCAATAACACAAAGTCAAATTAATCTGTCATTATTAAGCAATAACACAAAGTCAAATTAATCTGTCATAATTAAGCAATAACACAGTCAAATTAATCTGTCATTATTAAGCAATAACACAAAGTCAAATTAATCTGTCATTATTAAGCAATAACACAGTCCAATTAATCTGTCATTATTAAGCAATAACACAGTCAAATTAATCTGTCATTATTAGCAATAACACAAAGTCAAATTAATCTGTCATTATTAAGCAATAACACAAAGTCAAATTAATCTGTCATTATTAAGCAATAACACAGTCAAATTAATCTGTCATTATTAAGCAATAACACAGTCCAATTAATCTGTCAATAGCAATAACACAGTCAAATTAATCTGTCATTATTAAGCAATAACACAAAGTCAAATTAATCTGTCATTATTAAGCAATAACACAGTCCAATTAATCTGTCATAATTAAGCAATAACACAAAGTCAAATTAATCTGTCATTATTAAGCAATAACACAGTCAAATTAATCTGTCATTATTAAGCAATAACACAAAGTCAAATTAATCTGTCATAATTAAGCAATAACACAGTCAAATTAATCTGTCATCATTAAGCAATAACACAAAGTCAAATTAATCTGTCATAATTAAGCAATAACACAGTCAATTAATCTGTCATAATTAAGCAATAACACAAAGTCAAATTAATCTGTCATTATTAAGCAATAACACAGTCAAATTAATCTGTCATTATTAAGCAATAACACAGTCAAATTAATCTGTCATTATTAAGCAATAACACAGTCCAATTAATCTGTCATAATTAAGCAATAACACAAAGTCAAATTAATCTGTCATTATTAAGCAATAACACAGTCAAATTAATCTGTCATTATTAAGCAATAACACAAAGTCAAATTAATCTGTCATTATTAACCAATAACACAAAGTCAAATTAATCTGTCATTATTAAGCAATAACACAGTCCAATTAATCTGTCATTATTAAGCAATAACACAGTCAAATTATTCTGTCATTATTAAGCAATAACACAAAGTCAAATTAATCTGTCATTATTAAGCAATAACACAGTCAAATTAATCTGTCATTATTAAGCAATAACACAAAGTCAAATTAATCTGTCATTATTAAGCAATAACACAAAGTCAAATTAATCTGTCATTATTAAGCAATAACACAGTCCAATTAATCTGTCATTATTAAGCAATAACACAGTCAAATTAATCTGTCATTATTAAGCAATACCACAAAGTCAAATTAATCTGTCATTATTAAGCAATAACACAAAGTCAAATTAATCTGTCATAATTAAGCAATAACACAGTCCAATTAATCTGTCATAATTAAGTAAGAACACAAAGTCAAATTAATCTGTCATTATTAAGCAATAACACAAAGTCAAATTAATCTGTCATTATTAAGCAATAACACAAAGTCAAATTAATCTGTCATTATTAAGCAATAACACAAAGTCAAATTAATCTGTCATTATTAAGCAATAACACAAAGTCAAATTAATCTGTCATAATTAAGCAATAACACAGTCAAATTAATCTGTCATTATTAAGCAATAAACAAAGTCAAATTAATCTGTCATTATTAAGCAATAACACAAAGTCAAATTAATCTGTCATTATTAAGCAATAACACAAAGTCAAATTAATCTGTCATAATTAGGCAATAACACAAAGTCAAATTAATCTGTCATTATTAAGCAATAACACAAAGTCAAATTAATCTGTCATAATTAAGCAATAACACAAAGTCAAATTAATCTGTCATTATTAAGCAATAACACAAAGTCAAATTAATCTGTCATTATTAAGCAATAACACAAAGTCAAATTAATCTGTCATTATTAGGCAATAACACAAAGTCAAATTAATCTGTCATAATTAAGCAATAACACAAAGTCAAATTAATCTGTCATAATTAAGCAATAACACAAAGTCAAATTAATCTGTCATAATTAAGCAATAACACAAAGTCAAATTAATCTGTCATTATTAAGCAATAACACAGTCAAATTAATCTGTCATTATTAAGCAATAACACAGTCAAATTAATCTGTCATTATTAAGCAATAACACAGTCCAATTAATCTGTCATAATTAAGCAATAACACAAAGTCAAATTAATCTGTCATTATTAAGCAATAACACAGTCAAATTAATCTGTCATTATTAAGCAATAACACAAAGTCAAATTAATCTGTCATTATTAAGCAATAACACAAAGTCAAATTAATCTGTCATTATTAAGCAATAACACAGTCCAATTAATCTGTCATTATTAAGCAATAACACAGTCAAATTAATCTGTCATTATTAAGCAATAACACAAAGTCAAATTAATCTGTCATTATTAAGCAATAACACAAAGTCAAATTAATCTGTCATAATTAAGCAATAACACAGTCCAATTAATCTGTCATAATTAAGTAAGAACACAAAGTCAAATTAATCTGTCATTATTAAGCAATAACACAAAGTCAAATTAATCTGTCATTATTAAGCAATAACACAAAGTCAAATTAATCTGTCATTATTAAGCAATAACACAAAGTCAAATTAATCTGTCATTATTAAGCAATAACACAAAGTCAAATTAATCTGTCATAATTAAGCAATAACACAGTCAAATTAATCTGTCATTATTAAGCAATAACACAAAGTCAAATTAATCTGTCATTATTAAGCAATAACACAAAGTCAAATTAATCTGTCATTATTAAGCAATAACACAAAGTCAAATTAATCTGTCATAATTAAGCAATAACACAAAGTCAAATTAATCTGTCATTATTAAGCAATAACACAAAGTCAAATTAATCTGTCATAATTAAGCAATAACACAAAGTCAAATTAATCTGTCATTATTAAGCAATAACACAAAGTCAAATTAATCTGTCATTATTAAGCAATAACACAAAGTCAAATTAATCTGTCATTATTAAGCAATAACACAAAGTCAAATTAATCTGTCATAATTAAGCAATAACACAAAGTCAAATTAATCTGTCATAATTAAGCAATAACACAAAGTCAAATTAATCTGTCATAATTAAGCAATAACACAAAGTCAAATTAATCTGTCATAATTAAGCAATAACAGTCAAATTAATCTGTCATAATTAAGCAATAACACAGTCAAATTAATCTGTCATTATTAAGCAATAAGACAAAGTCAAATTAATCTGTCATAATTAAGCAATAACAAAGTCAAATTAATCTGTCATAATTAAGCAATAACACAGTCAAATTAATCTGTCATAATAAAGCAATAAAACAAAGTCAAATTAATCTGTCATAATTAAGCAATAACAAAGTCAAATTAATCTGTCATAATTAACCAATAACAAAGTCAAATTAATCTGTCATAATTAAGCAATAACAGTCAAATTAATCTGTCATAATTAAGCAATAACAAAGTCAAATTAATCTGTCATAATTAAGCAATAACACAAAAGTCAAATTAATCTGTCATAATTAAGCAATAACAAAGTCAAATTAATCTGTCATAATTAAGCAATAACAAAGTCAAATTAATCTGTCATAATAAAGCAATAAAACAAAGTCAAATTAATCTGTCATAATTAAGCAATAACAAAGTCAAATTAATCTGTCATAATTAAGCAATAAGACAAAGTCAAATTAATCTGTCATTATTAAGCAACAACACAAAAGTCAAATTAATCTGTCATAATTAAGCAATAACAAAGTCAAATTAATCTGTCATAATTAAGCAATAACACAAAGTCAAATTAATCTGTCATAATTAAGCAATAACAAAGTCAAATTAATCTGTCATAATTAGCAATAACACAGTCAAATTAATCTGTCGTAATAAAGCAATAAAACAAAGTCAAATTAATCTGTCATAATAAAGCAATAAAACAAAGTCAAATTAATCTGTCATAATTAAGCAATAACACAAAGTCAAATTAATCTGTCATAATTAGCAATAACACAAGTCAAATTAATGTCATAATTAAGCAATAACACAAGTCAAATTAATCTGTCATTATTAAGCAATAACACAAAGTCAAATTAATCTGTCATAATAAAGCAATAACACAAAGTCAAATTAATCTGTCATTATTAAGCAATAACACAAAGTCAAATTAATCTGTCATAATAAAGCAATAACACAGTCAAATTAATCTGTCATAATAAAGCAATAAAACAAAGTCAAATTAATCTGTCATAATAAAGCAATAAAACAAAGTCAAATTAATCTGTCATAATTAAGCAATAACACAAAGTCAAATTAATCTGTCATAATTAAGCAATAACACAAGTCAAATTAATGTCATAATTAAGCAATAACACAAGTCAAATTAATCTGTCATTATTAAGCAATAACACAAAGTCAAATTAATCTGTCATAATTAGGCAATAACACAAAGTCCAATTAATCTTTCACAAATATAAACATTTGGTTACTCTAAACAGCCATGAATGTTTAACTTTCGACTGCATATAATTTTGTATACATACAGTATCAAACAAATAATGAATGACTATTAAACATATACCTCTCAAGTCTCAAAGCTAGATACAACTTATGCATTAAAGTCATTTTAATGATCGAAGTCCGCTAACATTCCTGTGGGCATAACTTTAAAATTCTGCAAGAAGCAATTACGAAGCTAGCCACAGAACACTATTATGGAACAAATGCTAATCAACATTGGATGGGGAGGGGGCAGGAAGGGGGAATGGGGATGGGGGAAGGTGAGTTTAAATCCAGAATTGGTGGCGGTTGCATATTCCATGAAATATTTAAGGAAATTGCTGAAGTTTTATGTAAGAGTGTACCTGGCTCCACCCCTATTCTTCCCCAGATCAAATTTAAAAACGAAGACACAATTCATCTGTACATGAAATTTGAATGCTCAAAGGGATTCTACATTCACCAATTTCCCCATAGAATATGTTTATTCATTCTCTTCTATCTTTCAAAACAGTTTCCTCCAAATGATTATATTTTCTTCTTTTCCATGTTTTGTTCATATATCATGATAGTTATTGTTACTTCTTAGTTTTGTAACTTACTTTTCTTTGCATTCTTTAAAATCATGAATACATTTCTCCACTGAAATGAGGTTAATCAATCAATCCATTAATCAATCAATCAATCAATCCAACTAAGCAATCACATGATAATAAATGGTTTGTTTTATTTGTTTGTGTGTTGAGGATACAGCACAGTAAGTCAAACTTTCCAAGCTAGATCCATCCGAGCCATTAGGCTCATAGGGCCGGTGCTTATCCCCGGTTTCCATGGCGCAAGCGGATGAGAGTACATGACTCCCCCCAAAACGGGACGCCAGATTAACTCCCTACCAGTGCTGGTACTCATTTTACAGCTGAGTGGACTGAAGCAAGAAGAGTAAAGTGCCTTGCTCAAGGACACAATGCAACGCTCACAGCGGGAATCCGACCCGGTACCTTTTGCATACGAGCATGACTCCTAAACCACTGAACCTCAAACTTTTTAAACTAAGTTAAAATTGAAATAAAAGTGCTAAAATAAAAGTATCAAGAAGCTTAAGTTTAAAGATTACATGAAGTAGAAGAGAGTTGAGAAGAGATGAGAGGGGGGTGGGGGTGAAATTGAAGAGGGAGTAAGAGAAAGGAAAGGAATACAGGCATAAGGGTATACAAATTATATATTGTAGAGTATATTGCATTTATGTATGAAACTAATGATAATAATAGATGATAGGTTTTTCTGAAAATAGATTTCAAATTGTGTGCACTTACAATGGGTATTGCCTTAGGCTCTGCATCAGCTCTTTGGAAGTTTGAAGAAAATCTTCCAGGCTAGTATGACTGCAACTGGTTGAAAAGTCAAACTGGAATGGTTTGTCTGTCAGATAATAAACAATTGTTGTTTCAATATGTGATGAATGATACAAGTTTGAAGGCCTAAAACAAATTGAAATACTATTTTTGCATACTAGTGATTTCTTTATAATTTTTGGTTGTAATCCATCGGGAAATAATTATTATAAATTTAATGGATTGTACAAAAACAAAAATTGTTAATTTCATGTCTAAGAGAATCTTTACCCATTTTACCAACTTATCACAAGTTCAAAAAAATTCACAGATTTTAAGATTTTTGCTCAATTAAATAGATTCTCACGAGATTTGCTGTTCACATCTTCAACTGTATTAATAAGTAAATTTGACCATTTTTACCCCAATCTTACCATTTTTGCAGCAATATATTTGCTGAAGGTAGTCAAATTCCATTCAAAATTCCAAAAAAAAAAAAATTCATTGGGGAATGGAGAGCTTATTTGATTGGTAAAATTTAAAAAAAATGTGTTTTTTCTGGAACAATCAGGCCTGGATTCAAAAATCTATATTTAGGGTCGATTTGTAATTTTCAATGAATTTTACACAATCTGGCTGATATTCCATTGAGGAAAACAAATCTTGATGGGATTTTTGTTATTTCTATTGTATTTGAATGAGTCTAAAAGCAGCTCATATGTTTATACAGTCATATATTTTATACCCACCAGAAAGAGGTTTAAATTCTTAACATAATAGTCTTTAAATTATGCCAAAAGCAGCTATAGTTTCCTAGTTATGGCTAACCTATAATGCTATTTTTTAAATTTCAGTCACTGAAAATCATTGTTTTCTCCTGCTAAAGTTTTAATTAAAAATTTTTTAATTAATTTGGTGAAAATACCTCCAAAATGCTTGCCTGATCTTAATTCGTCCTCTTTTACTTGCTTCACCATCAGACAGTTGATAGCCGAAACACTAGCATTGCTTTGCAGGCCACAATAAGGGCTGACAATCATACCCACGAACGGAGCACCTCCTTGACTGAACCAACTCTGAATATGGTTGTAAAAGATATATAAAACATGAGTGTGCAATAGTACTCAGCATAAGTGCAGAATACAATGTATACTTGAGACTTCACTGAGACTCCACAAAGTCTCAAAAGACTTTTTCAAATCTGAATCGACAATTTCCGGAAAACTAATTCAAATAATGTCACATGGTCGAAATTCACGAATCCAAAATGGACCAAACGTATACTGGGGGAATCTTTTCGTTAATACTGAGTGAATACTGACTGTCTGCACAATTCACGCCAGGTTTTGCACTTTGCTGCTTACAATTTTTTTTCTATAGGAACTCCATCTGATTGGTTGGATAACAAAGAGTTAATTCCCCAGCATTTGATTGGTCGAAGCTTTATAGTAATCAAGTTTGGCTAAAATCAGTTTGAAAAGGTCTATTGTAGTGGATAAGCCTATCAATTGTATCATCACTGCGAGTGGGCTAAGACTCCAATCAAAGGGAAAACCTAATCATTGAAGAAATTATGCAAGTAAACAGCCCAATTACCTACCAGTAGGAGTGAAGGGTATTACTAAGTTTAAGTTAAGTTTAAGTTTATTACACTTATATGGCGCATTATCTAAATAACTTATTCTAATGCGCTTTACAAAATATGCATATAAAGAAAATAAATACAAATGTGTAAATAAGATAAGCATGAAATATAAAGAAAACAAAGAACAAAAAAATTATGAAGAGGACTTGAAAGCACAATTAAATAAATGAGTCTTAAGCAAGGTGTGGAATTGTTTAATGGATTGAGCAGATTTGATTGAAAGAGGTAAGTCAAAGTTTTGGGCCAAATATTTGCAGAAAGCGATCGCCATATGTGTGTTTACTTTTTGGAACATGAAGGATGAGGTGGTTTTAAGAGCGAAGGCGGTAACTGGTTTGTTTATAATGAAACTGAGGGCAAAAGGGTATTGATATGGAAAGAGCAGCTTATTATACATTGGAATTTCTATTAAAAGCTGATTCTGTTTATGTATCCACGTATACTTCTTACATAGATCATGTAAATGCAACAGGTTTAGGACCAACTCACAAAAAGTACAACAATTGGCTGAGGGTTGTTTGCAATCATAATTTTGCCTTACTTTAGCCATTTATATCCATGATTATACATCATATTTCTTTTCTATGTCATGAAGGCCATAAGGCCGGTGCTTATCTCCAGTTTCTAGCATGCAGGTGGATGATTATCGTCAATCCAGTCCACCACAGTTTTAACTCCAATTTATAGCTGAGTAGACTGAAGCAAGTTTAATGTATCTTGCTCGAGGACACAATGCAGAACTTATGCCGGGTATAACAAATACGAGTTTGACTCATTTATCACTGATCCACTGTTTTTCCATACGATTATATAAATATATATATAAATATATATAAATATATATCTATATATAGATATATATATATATATATATATATATATATATATCTATATATATATATATATATGTATATATATATATATATATATATATATATATATATATATATATATATATATATATATATATATATATATATATATATATATATAAATATATATATATATATATATATTTATACATATATATATATATATATATATATATATTTTATATATATATATATATATATATATATATATATATATATATATATATATATATATACATTTTTGGCAGTGTTTAGTACTTGTCAGAAATCTTCACACAAGGAACAACACTGGTTGCAGAGAGCTTGTAACAACTCTGCTGTAAATGAATGTTCTTAAATTGCCCCTCATTGTATGTTGTATATAATCATTGCACAAATGGAGAGCGTTCTCTTTTGCACTGTGACTGTCCTTTTCCTTACCCGATAAAATTACTCCTGTACAGAATATTTTCTGTTAATATCAGCGTTTTATCTTATTTATTTAATTCCAGTATAAATTATGTACAATTTATAAATAGGAAAATATAATAATACAATAATATACAATACAAAACAATAAACGAAAGGAAAGAATGTAAAAAATGAGACAATAAAATGATTAAAGATATGAAAAGAATGAATACAAAATGATAAGTTAAAAAGGGTTATAATAAGGGGTCTAAAATACCAAAATGAATACAAATTGCAGCTTTATATACAAATGAATTTTTAAAACTCTTGTTCTAAAATATGGGATGGTGGCTAGGTTTCTCAGATTATAATTTGTTTTATTGCACATGGATGTTATTTCTAAATTTAATGGGTGGTATTTTGTTGAAACTCTGTTTTGGGCAAGTCTGCCAAATTCTTTCTTTGCTGCATCGTTTACTTTATTTATAAGTAAATCATGGTCTACTAAACAAAATATATTAGCATAATATCTCAAGAAACAACTTTTATTTTCTATTTTCATCTTATACTTTTAAAAAATGGTACCAAACTGGGACTGCATAAATGACATGAGGCAAGATGGAGGCTGTAAATATCTTAATCCTACTTTCAGGAGGGAAATAAGAAACGATATAGGCTAATGTAGAGACAGTATGTTACACTTTGGACAACATCTTCGAAATATGGTTAAAAAACGATAACTTATTATAGATGCAGACTCCCAGATAGGTTGTACAGGGGTACGTTCGACACAATTAAATTTCAGCAATACCAAATATAAACTGTTAGCATAATTTCATTCTGTTTTTTTACCAGGGATTGTACATACAACATTGAAATTGATTCGATTCAAGATCACAGACAGTCGCAGTAGCAGCTCATTTGGTAGGCTAAGTATAGCAGCTTAAAAACACAGAACAGGGACTGCAGGGCTGAAAATTATTATTAATTAATTAATAATTATGCATTCTTAAAGCGTCAATCTATCTATGCGAACATAATCTGAGGCGCTGAAAAAACCATAGCGAATAAATTGCATAAAACATATGAAATATACATATGACAAACACCAGGAATGTAAACAAAGTCAATCATAAGCAATGGTGAACAAGTATGTTTTGAGATTGTTCTTAAAGATGTTTAAGGAAGTACAACAACGAATGTTCAAAGGAATAGAGTTCCATAGCTTAGGTGCAGCTACGGAAAAGGCCTTGTCACCAGCAGCTGTGGAAGTTCTTGGAATAGCTAGAAGACCTTTATCTGCACACCTTAGGTTGCGACATGATGAATATGGTGTGAGGAGTTCCTTGAGGTACATCAATGATTTGCCATTGAGGGCTTTCCATGTGAGTAGCATAAATTTGTAGTTGATACGATGACGGATTGGAAGCCAGTGGAGCCGTTTTAAGATGGGTGTGATGTGATCATATTTTCTGGTTTTTGATAAAATACGGCTTTTCGATCAATTTTTTGATACAAGCTATTTGATATAATACGGTTTTTGATAAAATAATGTGATAAAATATTATCACATTCAAGTACCTTTGTAAGTTGCACTCTCAGTTCTTAGCCATTGTGAAGCACGTAATGCTTATATCTGGGTAAAGCTGACCAACCACCTGATCTGCACTTACACAAATGTTTTTCAAATATTGTGATTCAGTTGAATAAAAGTACTTTCTTACGAGTACAAGTTTATCCAAACTAAAAAGAACAGCTCTTACCTGAAATTCACTCTGTGTTTCGATGTCTCTGACTGACGGGTTGGGAGCAAACGCTGGATGACTATGGTACCACCCCACCACCTGGTATCCAGTCGCCATGATGGACTCTGAAGCAATGGTCTGAGAAACTGAAGGGAGAAACGATCTCAGTGTGGTCAACTCAGATTGCGCATCTTTAAATTACAAAAGTAGTAAAAGACAGCTACTATCCCTTTTTGTGTTGCTAAACAAGTGGCAAAAGTGAGGAATGTACATTTGAGGTAACCAAAGCTAAAAATATTTTTTAAATTGCACCTTCATTTGACAGTGAAATAAATAATACATCCAAATAAATGTATCTAGTACTATCCGTAGAAGCGTACAAGTTTTTTTCAGTGGTAGATTTGCAGACTCGTACCCCAAAGATACTGTGTTTGATGATTAATCGATTCCTGGTGCGAGCCCTGCTTTGTGTCCTTTAAGCAAAACTCATTATTTCACTTGCTTCGGTCCTCTCAGCTGTGAAATGAGTACCAGTATTAAGGGTATTTCAGCTGATGTCACGAGACTTTGTTTACATCTCCATTTTGTCCGGTGAGAACGATCGTCTGCTGTACACTTATTTCGACTTACAAACGCTTGCAAGTTGTTACTTTATATAAGATAATTTTTGTAAGATAATTATGTCGGAATCTTGCTGTGCCGTCGGTTGTACTAATAGATGTGTGCCGGGGAATAAAAATGACGATTTTTCGATTTCCATCTGATCCTGATCGATGTTCGAAGTTGATTTCGGCTGTACAACGCAGCGTCTTCCAACCTTCGGTATAGGATTTTTAGTAAGCTCTTTATGCCAGGTATGTAGGCTTTGTTTGCAATCAGATGGCGTTCACGTAAAAGTTACTGTTCGTATATCCGGTGAATATATAAAACGTTAGGAAAATATAAAGTAAAATCTCCACCGCAAACAAAAACAATCAAATTCACTGAGGTGGTACTGGTAGGTAGGTTAGCAGGCAGTATGTTTGTTGTACATGTGATGTGACTGAGCCGTGTGAAGACGTGTAAAATGCAATGCTTGCCCGGCAAAATGGCTTCTAGATGAGTTAGAGTCACGTGATGAAATCCCTCTATTGCTGGTGAGTTAAAGGGATATTTCCAGGGAACTTCAGTTCAATAGAAACAGTGGCAGATTGGTGAAGAAACCAAGTTAAAATCTTATTCATACAAGAAATTATTCAATTGAAAGATTTTTCTTGTCTGCGTAAAAGAGATTGTTGGTCTAAGTCTAAGTCATCATTATGATATCATCACAGAACTTCCTGTATTCGTATTTTCTAAATGATTGGGAACATTTCTTTCTTCAAAAATGATTAAGAATAGTGTAGAATAAATTTAACAATGTTTTCCAATCTGTTCTTGTAACTTATATTTGAATTATGAAAAAAGAGCAATTAATTTTCATACAAATACATAAAGATTATTTGGTGCAGGAAGTGTTGTGATGACATAATAATGACTTAGATTCAAAAGTCTTGGTACGAAAGTTTTTATGCGGGCAAGAAAAATCTTTTAAAGTTCACTAACTTCTTCTAGGAATGAGATACATGTATCAACATGGTTTTTGTACCAATCTGTTTCTTAAATTGTTCTCTAACATAAATATAAACTGCAATGGACGTGTGTCCCATTAAGAGAAAGTCATTGACTCTCAACCGCTTGTACCACAGAAACCAGGGATAAGCACTAGCATTATGGGCCTTCATGGCCTGCAAAGATATTTCACTCATTTTGAAGTATAATTATACCTGGGTCCATTTCACACTGCATCCCGGTGCTGAGGCTCTTGCAGGGCTTGGCCACCACGACAAACAGCTGTTGGGCGTCCTCATGGTACTTGCCTCCCAGCAGGCCAATCACCTCCGTGGAGGACAGATGAGCATGCTGCATACGAAATGAACGATCAAATGAAGCATCAAGTAAATCCATCACATTTCAAAGCACAACATTTAAAGATTAGTTCAGTGGTCATGCAAATCCATCTTACATGAAAGACTTCAAAAGAATCCAAATGGAAAAAAAAAAAAAAAAAAACTTACTTCACATTAAGAATTTTTCACCCTTATAACCCCTCCAACCCGATCCCTTAATTTTCTCAAAATCAGGGGTAATCCACACCATTCAACCTAGAGAATCTTCACAATTCATTGACTAGCAACCAGCTATTGTTACACCATACACAACACAGGGGTAATCTATACCTTCCAACTGACAGCCTTCTCAGTTTATTCACAGTTCACTCTTTAGCAATCTGCTACTGTTACACTGTACACAGTAGGTCATTCATCTGGGGCTCAAGCCACATAACTGCTGTGCAGTGAAGCGAATCAGATTAGTCCTTGGCTGAGCCTAAAAATAAATATACATTTTATTCCTGGGAGGACTTTGTGCAAATGAATGATTGATGGACCATTCCTTGCAAAGATGTTTATTTCATCATGATAACTTATTCTGTTAAGGAGAAGTTGTTATGTGTTGTTTGTGTAGAAACAACTGAAATAATACTCACATCCGTCACTAAACTTTTTTATAATATTGCATTTTTACCTCACAATGTGTGCTTAATAAAGCAATATTCTCATAGATTTTCATTTTTCTATATATAATAGAAAAAACTTGTAGAAACAAAACGATGAAAAAACTATGTTAATATCTTATTCCGTTTGGAAGTTATAACAATTTAAAGAGTAGAAAAAAGTTCTTAAAACACCTCGTAAAGTATATGTCCTTCAGCTTGGTGATGTCATCAAGGCAATTTCAGCACATTTCTTATGTATTTCTGATAAATTGAAACAATTTTTTTCCATTATCGAACAGCATTTTTGGTTCATTATTGAGATAGGGTGGAATTCAATTTACAAGAAAACATTTTTTTTTTCTTGGTGTACATCACATTTACAATAAGAAAACAAATCCAAATCTTTTTTAAAGAAACACAAAAGACGTTTTGTTGAAATTGTCTCTATGACATCACAGATGTTGCCAATCAGTCACTTTTGTCCAAATTCAAAAATACCTAAAAACTTTGTAACTTCTAAACGGAATAAGACATTGCTTAAGTTTTTTCACCACTTTGTTTCTATAATTTTTCTCTATCATATATGAAAAAATGAAAATCCATGGGAATATACCTTTAATTAAAGCTATTGGATATGTCAGAAAAGTAGTATAATAGAATCTAATTAGGTAAATGCAATTAACCCCCTTATATTTACTAAGTTTGACAGTCAAATGTATAGTTGTAGTTAAAATATCAGTCAGCACTATTTACATGCAATTTGTTTGTCACATATATGGCAGAAGTAAACAAACTTCACTCGAAACTAAACTGTGCTGAAGTTAAATTCATTGTAGCACAAATATATAGACACAACATTTGCAAGATCCATTAAGGCTAAGGTGCATAAGTTAAACTCATTGTAGCACAAATATAAAGAAAGACACAACACTTACAAGATCCATTAAGGCTAAGGCGCATAAGTTAAATTCATTGTAGCACAAATATATAGACACAACATTTACAAGATCCATTAAGGCTAAGGTGCATAAGTTAAACTCATTGTAGCACAAATATAAAGAAAGACACAACACTTACAAGATACATTAAGGCTAAGGCGCATAAATTAAATTCACTGTATCACAAATATAAAGACAATACTTATAAGATCCATTAAGGCTAAGATGCATAAGTTAAATTCATTGTAGCACAAATATAAAGACAACACTTATAAGATCCATTAGGGCTAAGGCGCATAGGTTAAATTCATTGTAGCACAAATATAAAGACAACACTTACAAGATACATTAAGGCTAAGGCGCATAAATTAAATTCATTGTATAACAAATATAAAGAAAACACTTTAAGATCCATTAAGGCTAAGACGCATAAGTTAAATTCATTGTAGCAAAAATATAAAGACACAACACTTACAAGATCCATTAAGGCTAAGGAACATGCTTCGATATTCACTGTAAAAGGTGCCTGTGAAAAGGGAAAAAAACAATTCACATACATATAATAAAAATTTGTTCTTGATTGTGTTACAGATGCAACATGCCATAGGGCAAAAGTTCTTGATTAAATTTTCCGAAGGGCCATTATTTCACAACAGCTTCAGGCCATGGGCCAATTTGACTGGCAAAACCAGCGTCATGTGACGAACAAAAGCCATCAAAACAATCCCTGCATACAAACAATTGAGAGCGTGCACGCTTAGAATAATGTACGCCAGATGTTGGTGGTTCTCGTATCCACCTTCCTTTGACAAGCCGCAAGCCATAGCGGAACTAAAGATAACATTTTATTTTATAAGTCTTAACTTTTTAGTGAGCTGATCTGCCTAGGAAAAAAACAAAATAAACGAGTATTTTGCGATTTTTGATGATCTCATTTGGATTGATCTGTATTGCATTATATAATGACTATTGTTTGTGGGCCAGATTGGATTGCCTGGTGGGCCAGATTTGGCCTGCGGGCCGCCTATTAAGAATCACCGCCATAGGATGTGTGTTTTTATAACAAGCTTTAGTAACTTCTCAGTGTCTAGTCTTAAAGTACGAATATCGCAGAACTCCAGTCAAATCCCCGAGCAGATGTTAGCTTGTGCTATAGAACTGTTGACGATACCCTTTATCATGGGGCAGTCCTACTGGTTTTGAAACAAAAATAATAGTATTACTATGTTGATACTAATTATCTAAATTAGAACTATTTTATCATGTTTTTCTAAACTGAAGATTTTTATAGAGAAAAATATCAAATTCCAATTTCTGTTCTGGCAAAATGTGGTCGGCCAGAAATGCCACAATGATGAGGTAGTATTGGAAGCAATTGAATGAAGCAATAGATCAATAGGTCTACCTTTAGTGTTTGGTTATACAAGACCACTGGCTGGGCAACAGCACTGTTAGTATTACAACTGAAAACAACTTTCAACATGGAAGATAAAGTGATATATTCGCATGGTGGCTCTCACACTAATAATACTCGCACACAATTGTCACAATATACTGTGGCACTAGCGCACTGACCATACTTTACAAATGATATAATTCTACAACCAGAAGTGATGTCACAAACGATAATCACTCAATTTTACTTTGATGTTTTGATGCATCCAAAATAAGTGGAAATAATGAATATCTAAAAACAGAGCGAAGCTACTCACTGGATCATCTTCCGAGAATGTGTGGCACTCCAAGAGCTTGAACGGATCGTACACATCTTTGACGGGTCTGCTCCTGGACCTGTTGATCAGAAACACAATAGTTGCAAACTATGACTGGAATGCAAGGTTAGATTAATGGAAGTTAGGGGGCACAGTTGGCTGATGAATCCGGATTACATTAGATGAGCTCTCTCTTGTTTACGTTAGATGAACCGTCCCTGTCTACATTCCATGAACTCTCTCGTCTACATTAGATTAACCCTCTCTTGTCTATATTGGACGAACCCTCCATGTCTACATTAGATTAACCCTCAATTGTCTATATTAGATGAACACTCTCTTGTCTACATCAGATGAACATTTGTCTACATTAGATCAAACCTCTCGTGTCTACAATACTTGAACCCTAACGTGTCTACATTATATAAACCCTAACTTGTCTACATTAGATGAACCCTAAATTGTCTACAGTAGATGAACCCTAACTTGTCCACATCAGATGAACCCTAACTTGGCTACATTAGATGGGCCCTCTCTTGTCTATATCAGATGAACCCACTTTTATCTACATTAGATGAAACATCTCATCTACGATAGATGAATCCTCTCGTCTACATTAGATAAGCCATTTCTTGTCTACATTAGATGAACCCACTCTTGTCTACATTAGATAAACCCTAACTTGTCTACATTAGATAAACCCTAACTTGTCTCCATTAGATTTACCCACTCTTACCTACATTAGATGAAACCTCTAGTCTACAATAGATGAACCCTCTCTTGTCAAGATTAGATGAACCTTCTCTTGTCTACATTAGATGAACCCACTATTGTCTACATTAGATGAACCCACTCTTGTCTACATTAAATGAACCCTCTTTGTCTACTTTAGATAAACCTTCTTTGTCTACATTAAATGAACCCACTCTTGTCTACATTAGATGAACCCTCTCTTGTCTACATTAGATAAACCCTAACTTGTCTACATTAGATGAACCCTCTCTTATCTACATTAGATGAAACCTCTTGTCTACAATAGATAAACCCTCTCTCGTCTACATTAGATGAACCTCTCTTGTCTACATTAGATGAACCCACTCTTGTCTACATTAAATGAACCCACTCTTGTCTGAACCCTCTTTGTCTACTTTAGATAAACCTTCTTTGTCTACATTAGATGAACCTTCCCTGTCTACATCAAATGAGCCCTCTCTTGTCTACATTAGATGAGCCTTTGTTCGTTTACATTATACAAATCTTCCTTTGTATACATTACATGAGACCTCCTCATCTTCAGTAGATGAGCCCTATCTATGTTAATGAGCTGTTTTACCTACACATGAGAAACCTTCCCCATCTACATTAGATGAAACCTTTCAGTAATATTGGATAAACCCCTCCTTTTTTGGAACATGTGTTAGTTGACAAGTGATCTATTAAAAGGAACTCGGCTCTTAATCACCCTTAAATTGGGAATAATATGGGGTGATTTGGTAGGATGTTCCTTCGGAAGAAAACACGGCAAGATTTGTAGCATAACATACCTTACATCATAACGCATAAAACTGCTAAAGCTATCAACTTAAAAAGCTTAATTATTCAAATTCTTGTGTAGTTAGGTGGCTCAGATGGTAGAGCGTATGACTGAGATGTCAGATGTTCCAGATTAGAGTCTCAAGAGCTTCAACTAGGTGATTGCTCCACAGCTTCAGACAGATATCCTGACATATGTTATTTGTGTCATATGATCCTCATCCATTCTTTGGGAGAAGTAGACAACGGATGGATTGGTGCTCACCCATCCATCAGACGATAAATGTGGGTCCTGACAGCAGGACATTCACCTCCTATATGGTTTCTCTGAACGCTATTCGGGAAGAGAAGCGTGAAAACGTGGTGTTATTCACTTCTCTTCCTAGCCAATCAAGTCTAAGTTCCTTTGCGCAGACTTGTCCGGCTGCCAAAGAACTGCTTTATAAAGCGCATTGAGACTGTTGGTATAATGCACTATATTAAAGCGGTTATTATTATTACCTCTTGACTTCTCGCTTTTCTTGCAGTGAGCTGTCATCACCATCCAGAGCTAACTTGCTTTTCTTTGATATTACTCTCTGCAATATTTCAGAACAAAAAATAAACATGATAAATCTGAGAAAGCTACATTATAAAGAAGCCACCAAATAACAAATTGATCATTACACATGTTTCTTCATTGACCCAAATCCTATATTACTAACATAAGCATAGATGTGCAACCTTCAGTATACCACATACAGTATTCAACTGAAAACAAAAATAACAGTTGCAAAAATATCTGACACTTAATCTGTGGAATTTAACTGCAATATGTTATAAATCAATTCATGAGTATGCAATTTTCTATGACCTCTTGACCTTTAACAAAGGCACCATCCTTACCAAACTCTCTCTCTGGGCCTGTTCCTTCCTTCTAATGCTGGCGTCCTTCTTTCCCTTTTCAAGGTGCTTATTTGGATTTTCTGCAATAAAACAGAAAGAAGTTTTTTTTTTTATCATGTATCTCTTGACACTTAAAGATTTGTGGATCGGTAGCAACAACTTGAGCTTAATTAAAAAAAAATTTGCTATAGACAATGAAAATAGCAAAAACATTCAACTTTTAACAAATCTTTTAAAAATGACCATTTCACAGCATTTTGAATTTTTGACCTATTATGCAAACTTTATTGTAATTTTGTGACATCACAACAACAAAAACAAGATGATTCCATATGGGCACATTTGGTAATACTTCATATCAACCTTGGCCGAAAGCTACTTTTGGTAACCAATTACATCCATGTCATTGGCTGCCGAATGTAGTGAAAAACAATACTTACCTAGACCCACATTAATTCTGCCTGTTCTCATCAGGTAATCGTGAATCCTTCCGATGGAGTTGACATCTCCGATATTCTTCATTGAGCCTCTGATTGCTGTCTTGGTAATGTACTTGGGCTTAGAAGCTTCCCTGTGAAGATGAATATTCATGAGTAATGATATAATCAAGGTGTAGTGGGTCAGTGGTTAAAGGGTCATGCTCGTATGCAAAAGGTACAGGAATGGACTCCATCCTGGATGCTGCATTGTGTCCATGAGCAACGCTTTTTATTCTTCTTGCTCCAAAAGCAGTGCTAGGGAGTTAATCTGCGATGGACTTATGTCCAATCCGGGGATGTCATGTGCTCACACTGACCTGATGGGCATTCATAGCTGGAGTATGGATTTAACTCAGGACTGAATTGACCTTTTTAAACTGGACTCCACACTGTGGAGTCCAGTTTTTTACCATATTTCAATGAACAAGTCTAGAATAGAAAATAAAATAGAAATCAACAATAAGATACTTTGTTCAGCATCTTATCTCTTTTATTGTCCTCTATCATTGAAGATAAACATAATACACTGATGAAAAAAGGATCTTTTTCTTCTTAAAGTTTCTATTCAATTAAAGTCTGACTTATGAAATAAGCCACACCCACCATAGCAACGCGGTAAGTAGGTGAGGCAAACAAACCTCAAATCACAATCATGCATTACCAATGCATTGACATTTAGATGTTCGCGATGCCTGGCACAAGCTTTGATTCACTTATGGATCTTTAGAGTTTTTAGCAAATGGGATAAACAAAATTCAGTTTGCTAAGTGCTCTGGGTAACAGCAATCAGATTTACAAAGCCAGCAGCGCAATTTTTGTTCACCATTTTGCAGTTAGTCAGTCTGTGTGTGCAGAAATTTGTTTTGTATAGTAAATTGCATTGACTACATGATCACGTGCCGCTAGCTAGCTGTACTGTACCAGTACTGCATAGGATGCTTGCCCCACTTACTTACGCAGATTTTGTTGCTATGCAAATTCATGCAGTGATTGGTTAAAACAAGCTGTTAATTATCAAACCCAGAGAGGTTAATTCAAATAAAAATGATATCTGACTACTAGTGACATTTTTACATGACTCCCAATGTCATTAAGTATTTTAAAGAATTTTCTTTTTGAGATTGTATGGCTTGCAAGCATGGGCTGCATTAGCAGATGCATATAACCCTCTTTGCATTCTAAAAAACCCCAGAGCACATCATATTTTTTGAACTATTCATTATGTATGAAGCTTTGACGCACTCACCATAAGTCAATGAAGAAGTTTCTGATCTTCAGGTACCTCTCCGGGTTCTTTATGAATGGTTTCCTGCGTCTAATTGACCAGTGGTCAAAGAAGTCCGGGTGTTCAATCTTCTCCTCCTCCGTGATGGTCAGCCTCCATGATAGAGACTCGTCAGGTAGCACAGCAGTATTATCACCTTCAAAAGAGAGTATCAATGTGAATCAAATTGATTCAATTCACCTTATAATATGGACATTCGTCTAAAAAATCCTCTATAAATAATATAAATTCTATCAATACACTAGAAATTTGCAAGTTGGAAAGTTTTAGTTCCATTCCCCTGATAAAGTTAAAAACTATTTATATGCAATTTTAGTTGACATCAAAGCACAAATTATCTTCTTTGTTATGATATATGGAATTTTATATGGCGCATTTTCTAGTGTTAAAGAACTATTCAAATGCGCTCTACAACTAACAGAAAGTTCTCCGGCTGCCTAAGGGCAGTACACATGAGCTTAGCACTTGAAAGAGAAAGTGAATGAACACTGCGTATTCACGCTTCTCTTCTCGAATAGTGTTCAGAGAACCAGGCAGAGGTGGCTCTCTTGCCATTGGGACCGACAGCTTAACGTCCCTTCCGAAGGACGGTGTGCGCTATTCAACCATTGTCACTTTTCTCAACAGCTGAATGAGGAGTAGGAGCTACAGACGAAACGCTTCCGCTTAGATGTTCGGCGTATGTGTCTGCATAGCTGTTGAAAATCGAGTTAGACCTGACCGAGGCTTGAACCCGTGATCTCAGCCTATGCTCTGCCAATTGAGCTACCTATTCTCCTTATGTAAACAAAATATGATTAACTTGTCGATTTACTGATTTCCACAGCATCTTTAACAACTATGATACAAAAAATTACCAAACAAAAGACATGAAATTGCAAAAACGTGCGGGAGGATATCTCCCTTGCAATGCCAAAATCAGGGGTCAAATTTGCTGCTGATCTGAAAACAGTGCTTCTTATGCAGGAACATAGAATTTTCAAACATCACTGTTCCAATAAAACAGTGTCCTTTAACCCTTACTCTACCACACCGCAATATTATCACCGTTTTGGGTGCCCTATCTTTGACTCCGCCTCCCGAGCGCATTTAAAAAAAAATGCTGGTACAGTAGGGGTAATAACCAACCCGCGACAAGTGTGCCAACTCGAAAATATATGCAGCATGATCCCGGTGGGCGGCCCAGCGGGTCACTGAATCGGAACGAGCCCAACTCTGCTGCTTGAAAGACAGAGGACCTTTCAATAATCAGCCCTTGATTAACCCTTACTCTACCACGCAGCGAGATTATTGCCGTTTTGGGTGCCCCATCTTTGACTCTTCCCTAGCGCATTTTCGAAAAAGTTTTGGTAGAGTAAGGCTTAAACAAGCGTGTGGCATCAATGATCACTAACTTGATTTCTGCTCAAAAAAAAGTGTATGTTGTCAAACAACATTATCATAAAGAAAATTCTTCCTGAAAGAAAAATCTTTTCCTACCTTGCCTGTAATTCAGCACAATTTATCGTGAATAAACAAACATATGCAAGGCTGCTTACACGTGTATAACTGTATGCAATTGGTTGCTACATCATGTACATGTAATACTAATAACTGACATACACGTACATATTAGTGCTGTTGATTTGTGATTAATTTACTAAACATTTAATTGTCAAAATTTGTGAGCATTTAGCAATTAATCGCAACCAAGCTTCACAAAAAATCGTCAAAAAAAAAAAAAAAAATTGTGGAACCAATAATTTTAGTTGAATTAAGTTCTGGCCATGAATTATAAATGATCAATATTAAAGGAAATGGAGGAATTTTTTTATATTTTTAATGCTATTTTCACGCATTTAAGCATAGAGAGGTTTGTTTTCAGTATCTAGCTCAAACCTTTAATGTGATTTGTTGAGTTTTTAACAATGTTTTCCAGTGTTGCTAATTATCACTGTACACTAGGCCACCAATATAGTATTTTCACGATTGATCGCTTCAAAGTGTTACTAAACGTTTTGGAAGAGTTGCGAGTGATTAGCAATTAATCGTCAACAGCACTAGTCCAAAATTGAACAATAAAGTAGTAACTTAAGTCTATTTTGAAATAAGGAATTTGTCCTGTTATCAACAAAAAAGTTGGTAAGTGAAATTTGATCTGAAAGAGTATTATTTGAGAAAGTACTGTTCCATTGAAACAGTGCAAAAAAAAAAAAAAAAAAATTCGACCCTTGATAATCATTCCTGTGCCTACTGTTCCAGGAGAAAGTGTTCTCTGCTATGACGCAAAAGGTGGCAACAGTTTTTTTAAGGTAGTTAACACATTGATAATGGGTGACATTTACTATAATTGTTTGACGAGGGCTTAACGGCACCACGACAACGAGGGTAAAATTGTGCCTGAGAGGTCAGATCATTTTAGAGTTAGGAAGAAAAGGAAACAGGGGGAGAATGAGAGAAATACAAGAACAAAAAGTCAGAAAGCTGTGATCGAGAGAGGAGGTGCATGGGTGAAAAAAACATAGAGAGGGGGTGGGAGAGGAGAATTAAATATGGTTGTAGAAGGAAGCATGATGAAGGAGATAATTTTATCCCTAGGGTTTTTCTGAAAGAACTCAGCAATTAAGTTGTGGGGAGAGAGGGAAGCTCTGGGAAGGTTGTACAAGGGACAAGTAAGGAGAACGTGATGGACTGTCAGGGTGCAATGGCAGTTGTTGCAGAGGGGTTGGGGGAGCCAATAAGGAGGTGGGAGTGAGTGAGGTGGGTGTGACCTATTCTAAGATGGGTAATATGAATGTTGTCAATACGAGAGAGATTGTTGGTGGTGGGTTTGATCGGAATGGTGGGCTGGATGAAGTGGACTTTGTTATCAATTTGGGAGTTCCATAAGGTTTGCCAGCGGTCACGAACAAGGGAAGCGGTTTGATGTCAGAAAGGGTTTGGGGAAAAGGGGTAGGAGGGAGGTTGTTGGCAAGCTTTAATAGCAGCTGCATCAGTCCTGTCATTGCCAGAGATGCCAACATGGCTGGGTATCCAGAAGAAAAGAATATTTTTCCTGCAGAGGGTAAGCGAAAGGAGTTTCTGGAGAAGGTGGGATACGAATTTAATCCATTTAAGATTGAGTAAAGAAGTAAGAAGAGCCTTTGAGTCGGAGAAAATGGCGAAGTGGCTGAGCGGAGAGTACTCAATAAAGTTGAGGGCGAGAAGAACGGCCTTTGCCTCGGTTGAAAAGATGGAAGAGTAGTCAGGAAGTGTGCTACTGAGGGTGATGTCTTGGAAGAAGGCAGCAGCAGCTGTCTCGTTGCCTTCCTTGGAGCCATCAGTATAGATGGAGGTGTAGTTTGAGAGTTAGTCTTTGATTTGCTTGTGGAGATTGATGAAGAGGTTAGGGTGGGTTTGGGTTTTGTGATGAGTGGAGAGGCCCAGGTGGATAGAAGGGTGGCCCAAAGAGAAAAAGGAGGCCAGGAGAAGGTGCCGAGAGTGGCGGGGTTGATGCCGAGATGGAAGAGGTTTGATTTAATGCATAAGCTAATGGGAGGGGATACAGTTTTAGTCCTATCAAAGAGGGTGGAGAAATTGGGGTACCTAATGAGGTTGTAAACAGGGTTCTGGGTGTTAGTGAGTACTCTAAAAGCATAGGAGAGGCTAAGCATTTTACATCTAAGTAGAAAGGGGGGTTCGTTGGCTTCAACATAAAGGCTGGTGATTGGGGAGGTCCTGTAGGCACATAGACAAAGCCTGGGGGCTTCATTTTGGATGGTGTTGATGTCGTTGAGGTATGTTGTGAACGACACAGTAGACAATATTGCCGTAGTCAAGCTTGGCACCAATGGTGAGCCTGAACATTTTGAGGAGAGTATGGCAGTTCGCACCCCAAGTTGTGTTGGATTGGAGAGGAGGCGGCAGAAAAGGTTGATGGAGCTGTTGCATTTCTATTTCAGGTTGGTGATGTGTTGCTTGTAGGAGAGCTTGGGGTCTAGAGTTAAACCCAGGAACTTTGTGTGTTCAATTTTAGGGATACGATTCCCATTAAGCACGAGGTTCGGGTTGGGGTGGAAGTTGATAAATGACAAAAGTACATGCAGACTGTCTTGTCTTAGGAGAATTTAAAACCGTTGTTGCACCAGACTTGCAGCTGGTTGAGGCTGAATTGGAGTCTAATATCTTGTATCTTTTTGTATATTGAATTTGCACGAGACCTATGAAAATAACTGAGTAAATCATCATGGTGAAAGTCATGTGTATGAATCGGGTGGTAAAAGTCGTGTGTGTGTATCGGGTTTTATCTTATGATCTTAAAGAGTCAAATACCAAACACAGAAAGAAACAGATATTTTGTAAGTCATGTGTGTGTGTGTATCGGGTTTATCTTATGATCTTAAAGAGTCAAATACCCAGCATGGAAAGAAACAAAGATATTTTGTAAGTCGTGTGTGTGTGTATCGGGTATATCTTATGATCTTAAAGAGTCAAATACCCAACATGGAAAGAAACAAAGATATTTTGTAGGTCATATGTGTGTGTGTATCGGCTTTATCTTATGATCTTAAAGATTCAAATACCAAACACAGAAAGAAACAAAGATATTTTGTAAGTCATGTGTGTGTGTATCAGCTTTATCTTATGATCCTAAAAAGACAAATACCAAACACGGAAAGTAACAAAGATATTTTGTAAGTCATGTGTGTGTGTGTATCGGTTTATTCTTATGATCTTAAAGAGTCAAATACCCAACGTGGAAAGAAACAAAGATATTTTGTAAGTCATGTGTGTGTGTGTATCGGTTTAATCTTATGATCTTAAAGAGTCAAATACCAAACACAGAAAGAAACAAAGATATTTTGTAAGTCATGTGTGTGTGTATCGGGTTTATCTTATGACATTAAAGAGTCAAATACCCAATACGGAAAGAAACAAAGATATTTTGCAAGTCGTGTGTGTGTGTATCGGGTTTATCTTATGACATTAAAGAGACAAATACCCAACACCAAAAGAAACAAAGATATTTTATGAGTCATGTGTGTGTGTATCGGGTTAATCTTATGATCTTAAAGAGTCAAATACCCAATACGGAAAGAAAGACAGATATTTTGTAAGTCGTGTGTGTGTGTATCGGGTTTATCTTATGATCTTAAAGAGTCAAATACCCAATACAGAAAGAAACAAAGATATTTTGTAAGTCGTGTGTGTGTGTATCGGGTTTATCTTATGATCTTAAAGAGTCAAATACCCAATACGGAAAGAAAGACAGATATTTTGTAAGTCATGTGTGTGTGTATCGGGTATATCTTATGATCTTAAAGAGTCAAATACACAATACGGAGAGAAACACAGATATTTTGTAAGTCGTGTGTGTGTGTATCGGGTTTATCTTATGATCTTAAAGAGTCAAATACCAAACACAGTAAGAAACAAAGATATTTTGTGAGTCATGTGTGTGTGTATCGGGTATATCTTATGATCTTAAAGAGTCAAATACCCAACATGGAAAGAAACAAAGATATTTTGTAGGTCATGTGTGTGTGTATCGGGTTTATCTTATGATCTTAAAGAGTCAAATACCAAACACAGTAAGAAACAAAGATATTTTGTGAGTCATGTGTGTGTGTATCGGGTATATCTTATGATCTTAAAGAGTCAAATACCCAACATGGAAAGAAACAAAGATATTTTGTAGGTCATGTGTGTGTGTATCGGGTTTATCTTATGATCTTAAAGAGTCAAATACCAAACACAGTAAGAAACAAAGATATTTTGTGAGTCATGTGTGTGTGTATCGGGTATATCTTATGATCTTAAAGAGTCAAATACCCAACATGGAAAGAAACAAAGATATTTTGTAGGTCATGTGTGTGTGTATCGGGTTTATCTTATGATCTTAAAGAGACAAATACCCAACACGGAAAGAAACAAAGATATTTTGTAAGTCATGTGTGTGTGTGTGTATCGGGTTTATCTTATGATCTTAAAGAGTCAAATACCCAACACGGAAAGTAACAAAGATATTTTGTAAGTCATGTGTGTGTGTATATAGGGTTTATCTTATGATCTTAAAGAGACAAATACCCAACACGGAAAGAAACAAAGATTTTTTGTATGTCATGTGTGTGTGTGTATCGGGTTTATCTTATGATCTTAAAGAGTCAAATACCCAACACGGAAAGTAACAAAGATATTTTGTAAGTCATGTGTGTGTGTATCGGGTTTATCTTATGATCTTAAAGAGTCAAATACCCAACACGGAAAGTAACAAAGATATTTTGTAAGTCATGTGTGTGTGTATCGGGTTTATCTTATGATCTTAAAGAGTCAAATACCCAACACGGAAAGAAACAAAGATATTTTGTATGTCGTGTGTGTGTGTGTTTTAGGTTTATCTTATGATCTTAAAGAGTCAAATTTTCAACACAGAAAGAAACAAAGATATTTTGTAAGTCATGTGTGTGTGTATCAGGTAAATGTTATGATCTTAAATTAAGAGTCAAATACCCGAGAAAGAAACAAAGATATTTTGTAAGTCGTGTGTGTGTATCGGATTTACATGTATTTTATGATCTTAAAGAGTCAAATACCCAACATGGAAAGAAACAAAGATATTATGGAAGTCATGTGTGTGTGTATCGGGTTTATCTTATGATCTTAAAGAGTCAAATACCCAATACGGAAAGAAACAAAGATATTATGGAAGTCATGTGTGTGTATCAAGTTTATGAGTCAAATACTCAACATGGAAAGAAACAAAGATACTTTGTAACCTACTGATTGATTTTAGGCTACACAATGGTGATAAATGCATAGTTTAATTCATGAAAAATGAAGGAAAAAAACAGTAAAATACTCACAAGTTATCACATTTTCTTGATTGATGAAATTAATAGCGCCAATTCTTTCAAGGTATTTGTGTATTCTAGAAATTGATGAGATGTCCATTCGTCCCGATAACAACCTTACAGCCTTCTTGGTTAGGTACCTTGGTTTGATTTTTATCCTGTTCAAAATATCCCAAAAGACAGCCGTAAGAGCAATTATATGAACAACTAATACTGTATACAATTTTTTTTAATGATATTTGGACAGGTAGAGAAATCTAATCTAAAATAAATGAAAAACTGAAAATAGCTTAAATTCCCATCAACATTAGTGAAAAAGTTAATTTTTTAGGTTTTGATATGGAAATTTGTGAATTTTAAAGAATGATTGGATAGAGGTCTCTATAATATTTTTCTATGTAAATCCTTTGTGTTTTATTAATTAATAAAAAATAAGTAATAATGATTCAAGGCATAAATATGAGCTGTTCACCAAGGTACAGTACATGTACACATGAAGAAACCGAACCCAAGTGCCTGCAGGGACTATACTTTGCAATAGTGCAAGCACAATAATAGTGCAACAAGTAAGTCACTAACCACATGAAATTATTACCCTGTAATATATGTTGAGTGCCAAATGAGGAAGCAGCAGGTGTCATTTTTAGGCTTTGGTATGACCCAATCCAGGATCAAACCAGGGCCTCTGAAAAGAGGCCTAAATGAAATTTGAAGTCAATTTTACATACAGTATGTGGAATATAATTTAAAATTAATTCTTTCAAGTTGTCCCACAAAAGGCTGTTTTTAGATAATACCATGAAAGCTAAATAAGTTGTTTGTAACTCATTTACTTTTTATTAGTCTTGAAAGCAGGTAAGTGTTCAATTTAACAAGTCCAAAAAAAAAAAAAAATCCCAAACATCATTTTGTCTCCACCTACAGAAGCAAGATTTTGGAATAATAACATTGGCATCTTAGTTTGGCCCTATAGCATACTAACCATCTGTCAATCATTGTATTCCTGATTGTCAAATATTTCTCTGGTGTTTTGGTGGTCCTAGTTTTCTTGCCCGGTTCAAAGAAATCATACATCAAGAGCCTCTCTTCCTTTGTAATGACGTCTGGATCCAGGCAGACTTCGGCTGAAGCTTTGGGAATATCGTTGACTGTTAAAGGAATAATAGACCTTTTAAACCGAGTATAGTCGAACGTGATTTCTCGAGTACTTGACCAATCAAATGCTGGGAGAACTTTTCCTTTGTTTCCCAACTAATCCGGTGCAGGTTTGAGGGAAAAATTGTAAGCGGCAATACACGCGCGTATTTACGCACGTATGATACGTGCGCTTGAAAACATATTTTTCATACGCTTAGTCTTATACCGCGATAAATTGAGCAGACAGCCAAGATTCTTCCAGTATTTATTTGGGTCAATAAGATTCCTCCAGTATACGATTGGTCCATTATGGACACGTGAATCTCGGCCATGTGACATTATTTGAATTAGTTATCCGGAAATTACTAATTCAGATTTAAAAAGTGGTAAGCTAATTCTGTCTTTATAGGGGTGCAGTGCCTCAGTGGTTAAGAAGTCATGCCCATATGCAAGAAGTACTCGTAACGAGGGCTGCATCAAGTCCCTGAGCAAGACACTTAACCTGTGATAAACTGTCGTCCCATTCAGGTGGAGTCATGTGCTGTCATCCGCTTGTGCCATGGCAACATGGGATAAACAAAATGATGTCTTATAAAATGGATTGACACAGACAGAATGGTAAAGGAAGCACTGAAAAATCCCACTCCATGGAAGGGAGAGAATTTCCAACCTTTCACAAATGAAGTATTCATATGCATTTGATGTCATCGGGCTCGGAGAATCCTTATTTTGAAGGATCAGTCAGTAAAGGATTAGTTCAGTGGTCAAGCAATATATTACCTTGTATGAAAGAGGACTGTAAAAGAAGCAAAATGGTGAAGAAACCGTTCAAAAATCTTATTCCATTACAGAGATATTCAAGTTTAAAGTTATGTCTCATCTACTGTATGTTCATATGACTGGTGTAGTATTGTCTACTATGGAAGGTTGGAACCCTTATCGTCACATTTTTAATAATCGGTCATGTATTTGAAAAAAAAAAATATTTAACATTTTTCCTATTTAAATTATTTTTCCTCAAACTTTCTTCAGGTGGTAAATTATAATTATCTTTACAAGATTCTGGGTTACTACTTTCCCGACATATCCAATGGATTTAGGGCCACAATATCAAAGGACAAAATATAATAAAATACATAACGACTTTGAGGAATCTGAGCCTATTACAATCACAACTAGTCCAATTTAATTCGTTTGCACACAAATGATACCAAACTTTAAACTTAAATACCTCCTTAGATTTGTGAATACTTTTTTCACCATTTTGTGTTTCTTTGGAAGTCTTATTTCATATCACATAGGCTTGCTTGAGCACTAAGCTAATCCTTTGAGGATTCGAATGATCCTTTAAGGATTTGAATGATCCTTATCATTAAGATATTTCCTGGACTGAACATACATGCCTGGACTGATCCTCCTGGAGGCATAGTGGTATCGAAACGTAGGTTTTCGTAATATGCCTCCTGTACACCAACTACGCTTATTGACAGTGCTGATGGCAATCAAGCAACATCAAAAATCAGTGAAGGAAACAGTAACAAAATGCAGCATTGTTTAAACTTATATCAATGTTTAGAGGAAACATTTTTCAAATCGCATTCTGTTAAAAACCATGACAGTAGTAATATATTACAAATTTACCATTCTAAGGGTTTGGCTTTTCAAGCATCATTATGCAAATTTGTATGCAAATTTGTTTGATGAGTTCCAGGGGCATGGGATCCAGGGACCCACCTTAGGTCCCCTGGTGGGGGTCAAGCGGGCAAAGCCCATAGAGTTCCTTAGTTTTTAGCAATTTAAGGGGAAAAAATGGCCTCTAAGAACACCTATTTGTTTGATTGCATGTAAGTGATTTTAGACAAAATCTTTTAAGGCATGGACATTCTAAGTGTTCATGGATCATAGTTGCAGGAATTTTGCCCTGTAACTTCTAATCTGTAAAGGTCCGGAATTAAAAACTAGCATTTTTATGAGCACCTAAATATCATCTTTGACATGCACTAAATTTGTACTGATATCTGAATAATAATATTGAAGAAAAAAAGTTGACGAAACTCTGATAAGTACTGACTCTATCTTTCATTTCTTACTTTAAGAAAGTAAAAATAAAACTGGCTGACTTACATATTCTCTTCTCAATTAAGCACATAACTAATCTCTTAATATCATTTCACACTTAGATGAAAGCTACAACTTTGAACAAAAAAGATGAAACTAGAACTGTTGGAAGGACAGTATGCTCAACTATTCAAAGCTAGTATAGAGAATGGGCTTACAGAGGGAAGTATATACAGAAATAAGGTAGCAGGGCAGATGATTTCAAATTACTTAAGCTTTGAAAGATGCACTTACATTTTCATTTGCACTACAAGCTTCAAAATATCTTTTTGTTTTCAAAGATATTTTAAGACAAAAAAAGCTCAAGGTCACCTCACCCAGTAACTCAGAAAACATGTAAAACCTTGCAGTCTTTATAACTACAACACCTCTTTTAGTTCTATCAATTGAATAACAAAGAAAGGAGAGGCCCTGACTTACCAATGTCAATGAAAGAATGCCAATTAACCCGCTTTCCAACCTGTACCCTCCCCCAGCACTGTACACATTCCCAGAACTACATCCTGGATTGCAATACAACTTAAAATTTCAGAAAATATGTTTGTCAAACAAAGTCAAGCAGCATGAAAATGTACAATAACATTAAAGCAAAAGTTAACAAAACTATATTGCTTAACGTATGACAAACTAGACATTGGAAACGATACAAATCCCCTCAGAGCTTATAATGCATATTCCAGACTGTCCCACATTCTATCCCAACCTGTCCCAAATGTCATCCCACATCTATACTCCTTGCAATCACACCTGAAAACCAGATACTGTATGTCATTCCACTATTTGCATGACCCACATGCCATCACAACTGAAATCCAGATGACATCCCACCACATGCCATTCCGCCCGGTCCCACATGTCGACCCACCCTGTTCCACATGCCAACCCATCCTGTTCCACATGCCAACCCATCCTGTTCCACATGCCAACCCACCCTGTTCTACATGCCAACCCACCCTGTTCCACATGCCAACCCACCCTGTTCTACATGCCAACCCATCCTGTTCCACATGCCAACCCATCCTGTTCCACATGCCAACCCACCCTGTTCTACATGCCAACCCATCCTGTTCCACATGCCAACCCACCCTGTTCTACATGCCAACACATCCTGACCAACATCACACCCCACCCTGCCCTACATACAAATCCACCCTGTCCCACATGATCTCGCCCTAATTCCTTCAGCTACTTTATCATCATGTCACCTTCTACCCCACATTCTGCTTATTGTTTATATTTCTCAAACCCCTAATTCAACATTCTTTTGAAGTGAGGAAACTTTAATTTGCTTCTTTATTCATGGCAAGACAAACATTTTGATTGCTATTCATGCCAGGAATATCAATATCATAACAAAAGTAGAAATGTGAAGGTAGTAAGTCATACGCCATATATTTTTGATCTCAGGTCAAACATATTGCAGCAAATGCACACTATACCTCACCATTACAGTAAGTGTGAACAATGCTCTTCACATATACTGTATGATCATTTGTGTAAGCAAAATCATCATACCCACTTTAATTCAAGAAATATCACATATACCAATATTTTCATTGATATGCAAATAGGCTAATTATTATGCACACACAATCCCCCAATCATGCTTAACTGAACAGTACCAATGTCCTCTACCACTGAACCAAATTACTATCTCAGGTTAAATATTTTGTATGCAAGTCTATTGTTATGCAAATAACCTACTTAATATGCACACTAAACCTCACCATTGAGTGTAGACAATGCTCTTCACATATATGATCATTTGTGTAAAACAAAATCCACACTCCCAGAAAATTTTCCCTTATTTAACCACTATTCCATATAAAACAATTTATTTATCAGTTCCTAGAAGCATAAAACACAAAGATTGGCTTTGCTTTTCTCTTAATTTTGTTTGATTCGAATCTATCGTCCGACCACAGAGGTTACATACCCATGTTATCACTCTGTTCTGTACTGTCAGACTGTGCATAACATTAACACGACGTCAGTGCATAAAAAATTACCTGGCCTCAATACACATGGCGCTAGGCAAATGCCACGTATGTTTGATATAGCGTGGCATTGCGTAATGAAAAGACCTCTGCAAAAACTTTCAGTATAGGAAATTCCCATCCAGAAAGTGTGCAAATGGGTAGGGGGCATGGCCTCTTATCTAAAAAGTGGAGAGGTCCCCTCTGCCCCTACCCCTCCCAGAATTACTGCTGTTCTTAACTTGATTAGGAAATAACAAAAACTTTTACCTTTCCGAAAAAATGTTGATTATTCGTCTCTCTATCCTGCAAGCATCTTCGTATCACACAATTACATCAGAAAATTTAAAAACGTGGATTAAAAATCATTTGGTAATAAGCTGAAGGACAGGGGGGTACGATTGTTTATTAATGATACAATCAGACAATAAGCTTGTGTCTGACAATACAATAAGTACTTGTTGCGGTCGCGATCTGATGACAGCAACAGTGGACACTTTTGATGAATTTCGCTTGGTAATGTTTTTGAAAAATTATTATTATTGTAAGCTTCACAATTCGGTAATTTATTGAGGTATTTAGAGGAGGTACCAAAGAGCTTCCACACAAAAAAAAAAAAAAAAAAAAGAGCAAACAATAGAAAAAAAGCACAAAAAAGAAAAAAAGCACAAAAAGATAAAAAGCACAAAAAGATAAAAAGCACAAAAAAGAAAAAAAAGCACAAAAAGTGTGGAAGTTCTTTGTTTGAGACCGCAAACTCCTGGATAAGCCATCTTGATTTGATCGACCGTAGTATGCTGTGCTTCACATGTTCGCAACATACACACAAGGTATGACAAAATGTAAACAATACGACAGTACTTCTGTGGAGGCGAGGCAGTCACGCAGGCAGTGCATGTTTTAAAAGGATCGGAAGTAGGCCTATCTGATGTTTTATGCACATTGCAATCGCGGTTGTGATATATAAACAAATACTATGCCATGGATGATGGAATTATTTAGAAAATAATACATTTTTGTTGAAATTTCTTTCCCAATGGAAATCTCTTTTCAGTTAAGCAAAAGGGAGAAATGTACAGCACAGCTTTGTTATTAGTCCTCAAGCCACGTGTGCATTTTCGGCCGTGATTTTAAGAAAATGGCCATGGAAAAGATGGCTGCACGGCTTGCTAGATAAACCCTTGACCCCCCACTTCCAATATCAATTCCTAGTGTGAACAGTGCTTAGAGCTAAATAACACAAGGACACTTACTATTAAGTCTCTTGATGCCAAAGAGTGAAACAGACGACTGACTTTGGTGGCATGTCATGTGACTTTCGGAGATTTCTCTCCATCTTCAGATTTGCTGTGAATAACATACTTTGTTCTGTGTAGTTCATCATTGTCTCCAGAATTAAATATTTCTTTCTCTAACACATTGTCTTCATCTTCAGTGAACATCCATGAAGAGGCAGTACTTGTATTCTCACCATGATGTCCCGGGTCACCACACACATCACTCCTACTACCCAACAAAGTTGAACTTTCATTTTGAAATAAATCCCTGGAACCCTGACTATCAATCGTACTTGCAGATTTTTCATTATTTTTCTCATTTTCTTTTATTTCAGATTCACGATTCCTGTTAAAATCATACGGCTTTTCCTCGATGACACCCTCCACAACATTAACAGTGGTTAATGCTGGTGGGTCCTCTGTCCTGTGAACAGCATTGAACAACTGTGAACTAAACTGGTTTCCTAAAGAACTTGACGATTTTGTAATCTCGTTCAGTTTCTTTTCCTTTCTTTGATAATCTTCTGAATCTTCAGTAATAGTATCAACATCAACCTCTTCGTCTGACACTTCTCCTCCAACAATCTTCACATTTTCTCCGCCCAACCAAGAACCATCTAATATATTTTTAGATAAAGCATTAGTCACTGAATGATCACTACTTTTTAACTTCTTTTTACTTCTTTGAAACCAGGAGTTATTTCCTAATTTTCGTTTGAGATTGTTGTTCTTTTTGGATGTGAGGGAGCTGTCCTTGATGTCTATGACAAGGTCACCTTCAGGGATGACGGTGTCTTGATCCTGGAATTGTGATTTGAATGCGCTTTCAGTCTGAAGTTTGCACAGAGATTCAAAGGAAGGAACATCGCCATGGTTGGTGAATGGCAATCCAACTGCGTCTGTTTTATTCTCGTTCTCTGATTCACCTTTCTGCATTTTTAAAAATGAAAAAAAATCAAAAAAAAAAATCTTATTCTGTTAGGTTTGTTTGTTTGTTTGATGAGTCTAACGGCGCCACAACAGCAAGGATCAAATTATGCCTGAGAGAATTCTGTTAAGTTTGTTTGTTTGTTTGATGAGTTCAACTGCACCACAACAGCAAAGGTCAAATTGTGCCTGAGAGGTTTAGATCATTCCAGAGGTAGGAAGGAGAGTAAACAGGGGGAGATTGAGAGAAACACAAGAACTAAAATCCAGAAAGCTGGGATTGAGAGAGGAGGTGTATGGGTGGAAGGAGATATATACAAGTTTAATGGTCTGTCTTGTTTGTATAGAAATGACTGAAATCAGACTAGTTGTGACATCACATCCTCAGTCTTTACGTATTTTATCATAATTTTACCTGAGATTGTATGGCCTAAAACCATTGGTTACATCAGGGAAGTAGTCAAACAGAATTTAATAAGGTAAATTAAAATATCCCACAGTAAGAAATTTTGAATAAAAACATGCAGTAAGAAAAATGTTTAAACTAATTTTCATACATGGAACTACTGTTACAAAAGTAAGAATGAGAATGAGATAATTGAGGGCACCAACCTTCCTAAAAATAAAATCGAACTTTACCACAGTCCTATAGGAGTAAGGCATTTCTTCATAAATGAGATAATTAAACTAGAATATTTCATGATAGTATTGGTTTCTGGTATAATTTTATAAACAATTTTTTGTTCTGGAGAAATTTCTTCAAAATTTCATGAAGCAGTTTCTTTACAATTTTGTTACTTTTAAAATCCTCTTCCTCTGCATGGTGAATTTGCTTAATCACTAAACCTAAGCCTTTAATTAATAAGGCAGAATCTTTACTGGCAAAACTATTAATTAGATAATTCATGAAAGTTGTCAAAAATGCATATAAAAAAAGTTACAAAATTGGGGTCGCTTTTTTTCAAAGCCCTGGTAGAGTAATACATCCCAGCAGTTTAAAAAATATAAAAAAATTAAACAGAGAAAGGAACTAAACAAAGAAAGTATAAAACAAACTTACCACTGTGGGCAAAGATTTCAGATATGACCTAGCATGGTTTCTGACCTGTACAGCTGACTTAGTTCCAATCATGTCTGCAATCTTGGACCATTTATGGCCAAAAGCCTCAATTAAAACTAAAGAAAGTACAATTTCTACAAAGATGAGACCAAACTTTGAGCTTTAAAAATCTACTTAATAGAATAAGACACTGAAGTAGTTTCTTTACCATTTTGTTTCTTTTGAAGTCCTCTTTCATATGAGATAAACTTGCTTGAACACTGAACTAATCCTTTAATTAATGAAATAAGATTTTTGAATGCTTTCTTCACCATTTTGTTTCTTTTAAAGTCCTCTTTCATATGAGATAAACTTGCTTGAACACTGAACTAATCCTTTAATTAATGAAATAAGATTTTTGAATGCTTTCTTCACCATTTTGTTTCTTTTGAAGTCCTCTTTCCTATAAGATAAACTTGCTTGACCACTAAACTAATCCTTTAATTAACGGAATAAGATTTCTGAATGCTTTCTTCACCATTTTGTTTCTTTTGAAGTCCTCTTTCATATAAGATAAACTTGCTTGACCACTGAACTAATCCTTTAATTAATGAAATAAGACTTTTGAATGCTTTCTTCACCATTTTGTTTCTTTTGAAATCCTCTTTCATGTAAGATAAACTTGCTTGACCACTGAACTAATCCTTTAATTATTGAAATAAGATTTTTGAATGTTTTCTTCACCATTTTGTTTCTTTTGAAGTCCTCTTTCATATAAGATAAACTTGCTTGACCACTGAACTAATCCTTTAATTAATGAAATAAGATTTTTGAATGCTTTCTTCACCATTTTGTTTCTTTTAAAGTCCTTTCATATGAGATAAACTTGCTTGACCACTGAACTAATCCTTTAATTAACGAAATAAGATTTTTGAATGCTTTCTTCACCATTTTGTTTCTTTTAAAGTCCTCTTTCATATAAGATAAACTTGCTTGACCACTGAACTAATCCTTTAATTAACGGATTAAGATTTTTGAATGCTTTCTTCACCATTTTGTTTCTTTTAAAGTCCTCTTTCATATAAGATAAACTTGCTTGACCACTGAACTAATCCTTTAATTAACAGAATAAGATTTTTGAATGCTTTCTTCTTCACCATTTTGTTTCTTTTTTAAAGTCCTCTTTCATATAAGATAAACTTGCTTGACCACTGAACTAATCCTTTAATTAACAGAATCAGATTTTTGAATGCTTTCTTCACCATTTTGTTTCTTTTAAAGTCCTCTTTCATACAAGATGAACTTGTTTGACCTCTGAACTCAAAATTTAAATCAGTTACTACATTTCTCAAGCAAATTGAAATACGTTCAAATGTTACACAGGAATAACTCTTGTATACAGGAAAACTGATTCTCAAGAGTTCCTTCCAAAAAGTTAAAATGAAGTATATCTTACAATTTTAAAAAATGGATGATTGACATACTACAGTAGCTTGGATGGCCTTGAAGTTCAAGTTCAAAACATTTATATGGCGCATTATCTAAAAAAACTTATATTGCGCCTAACACATTCATGCATTTATATATATATATATATATATATATATATATATATATATATATATATATATATATATATATATATATATATATATATATATATATATGTATACACATGAAAATAATAGTATATAAGAATAGTAAAAATAGCATTAAAATAATGCAAAGTAAAGATAGAGATTAAAAACAGAGTTGAAAAAACCAATCAAAACAATGAGTCTTACATAAATGTTGGAATGTTTTAAGGGATCTAGCAGATTAAATTGAAGTACAATGTCAAGTTTGAGAATGTGTAGTGGGTTTGCTCTGTGAATAAGCTTGGAACATAGATACCTCACAACTAAGCACTTAAAACAAAGCTCAGTATTGTCATTATATAATATACTTAAGATAGTAAAGAGAGATTGTGTTCGACGTGCATATCTTCTCCACCAGATGTGTTGACTCGAGTTATTGACTTTGAGTTTGAAAAAATATGACTTGGTTACAACTGTGCTTCCCACCTTCTGTACAACCACATACAGACTTGCTCAAATTTCACGTGTGTTGCACATACAGTATGATTTGGCTTTCCAAAAACTAAATATTTAAAGCAAAACATATTGGCAAGGAAGAAAACTATATCAACATCAAACAGCTAATGCTTGTAATAACTCACCAAACCTTGCTGGAATACCGAGTTCTCTTCCGCAGTCCAATGTTTGGGATAAGGCTTGGACTCTTTACTGAGGAAATGAGAGGAAAATATAATCATAAATCATTACTTACTGAAGTTGCTGAATTCCAGTGAAATTACTGTAATTTGCAAAGCAAAGGTGGTACACAACTGAAATACTAGGGTGTGTGACTATACCTGGAAGCTGTGAGAGGTACACAAAACTGAGCACCACAAAGGTTATCAATAGCTCATCACAGGCCTCCCAGTGACTCTCTTTTTAAATAAAGGTTTTTTTAAAGGTTGGAAAAGTTGAAATAAAGGTTTTTAAAGGTTTTGGATTTAAATAAAAAGGTTTATAAAGGTTAACTCATGAAATAAATTTTCATACAATGAGCATATTCTGGGGCAAAAGGCAGTTGGTGGTGCCAAAAGTCCATTCATACGTGAAGTTGGAAATCTTATTTTGGTCCTGCTACTTTTTAAATGTGTGTTGAGAACAGATATGCTATTAAATGGATGTGTATACTTACCAATGAAGCTAAAACCTTGGCACTCGAATCATTTACTTTACTTAACTTTGAAAATAAAGGTTTTTAAAGGTTTTAAAGATTATTTTGAAAGAAATAAAGGCTCAATTTGTCAATAAAGGTTTTTAAAGGTTTTAAAGGTTTTTAAAGGTTTACCGGGAGCCCTGTTAACATCAATCTACCCAGCCATGCCGGGGTGGTGAGATAATGCCCACAGATAATGAGCACTGATCCACAACTCATTGTCAATGCATCATTGCACACAGTCATGAAGATCTCCCAGCCTGTTTTCATTCTGTCACAGAGGCAATAAACCTGTGACGCTACTGTGTACAGATACATGAACCCAACAAAAGGATTATTGACTGTTCAAACAACACATATCTGTGAAAAAATTGTTTGATAGTGACTTAGAAAAAGGTATGTCGATAGAGTCATAATATTTTACACACTCACACACTCATATCATTCATGGCTTTGTCCTTACTTCATATATCTAAATGAATTTAAAGGACTATTCCGAAACAGCAATGTTCATGATTCCTAATACACCTTTAGCGTCACTTCTAAGATCTGTTGTTTTGAAGATATACACTTTAAGATGTTGCAGCCGGAGCTGGAAAGAATCTACAGTTCCAGCGGTGATAACCACAGGAAAATCAGGAATTCTTAAAAAAAAAAATTGGAGGTGTTTTTCTTGAGTAAACAACAGTAGATGTGCTAAATATGTGCTCTTAAATCGCCCCCTCCCCCCTCCCATGTAATTGTGCAATGAAAAGTACATTAAGTTGTGAAAGAGGGAAGTATCTAAAGATGCATTCAATACATTAATATTATTTCTGCCACAATTTTTCATGGAAAGATTTTCAACGCCTTTATTCAGAACCATGCAAAATTTTATAATCATTTCCAACTTGAGTTGCAAACACTTACTTATTAGGAGTCATTAGATTATAGTCACATTTTGGCCCAAATTTCAGTATGAAACCTTTTATAAAGCAACCTAGCAAGACTATATATTAATGTGATTAGACCTTTCAAAGATTGAACTATTCTTAAAACATAAATCATGCAAATTATGAAGAAAATGACGCACCTGATTGATGTTGAATCTATTTTCACAACCTCTTTGCTCTGTTTCCCACAATCTACTGTCATCTTTGTCTTTGCTCCTGATATATATTTTCTACAATGCAAAGAAGAAACAAAAATATCTTAAGCATTGTCTGCGATTACGAGAATTAAAAATACAAGTGAAACTTTGTTTAATTTTAATTTTCTGCCATTTAATCTTACTTTTGGTCTTGTATACTGTACTTTCTTTGATCTCACTGAGCTGCAGTGGACAATACGTTTAGACAGTTGGACTTTCTTTCTAATTTTTAGTGTGGCTTATAGCCACTGCGCATTTGTGATTCGCATATTCAAAAAGGATTATGCTAATCAGGTTTTCAGTTTGTAAAAAGTCCTTGATTGGAATTTTGTCAGCTAAATGCGTGTGTGATTTGAATCATGAATGATCTTTGATTTTCAACGGCAAGACTGACTATGAAAAACGATTACTCGCAATGAAGTATTTAGTAAACGTTTACAACGATTTGCGAGCGTGTAGCGTGTACACGCTAAACGGTCACAGCTCTAGTGGCTATTGTACAACTTTGCACTTAATATGAAAAAAATCAAATATTTTGCAGTGAATATGTATAACGAAAAACTCTCAAATCTTCAATCTTTGAACTTGTTCCTGCAACACCTGATTTTACATCTAGAACTACAGCATCACCCAATTTTCAATTTCAGTCATACAGGTGTTCTCTCTAGAAATGTGACGCTAAAACATTTCATGAGGCTAATGTATTTGTTGGTAACCTTGCAGAAATGAATTAGCTTGATTAAAACCTACATTGAAAATTAAGTTTTATCTTAGAAAATTGATCAACACAAGAATAAAGGCTAAATCTAACTGACTTTGCAGTGGAGCATCCACTGTTGAGCCGGTATATCAGGGTTCTATTTTGACTTTGCAGTAGAGCATCCACTGTTGAGCCAGTATATCAGGGTTCTGATTTGACTTTGCAGTAGAGCATCCACTGTTGAGCCAGTATATCAGGGTTCTAATTTGACTTTGCAGTAGAGCATCCACTGTTGAGCCAGTATATCAGGGTTCTAAATTGACTTTGCAGTAGAGCCAGTATATCAGGGTTCTAATTTGACTTTGCAGTAGAGCATCCACTGTTGAGCCGGTATATTAGGGTTCTAATTTGACTTTGCAGTAGAGCATCCACTGTTGAGCCAGTATATTAGGGTTCTAATTTGACTTTGCAGTAGAGCATCCACTGTTGAGCCGGTATATTAGGGTTCTAATTTGAATTTGCAGTAGAGCATCCACTGTTGAGCCAGTATATTAGGGTTCTAATTTGGGTGAGGTAACACCTGACGTTGACCAGAACTAGAGGGTTTTGTGGTTCCGATGTTTTGTTTTTTCTTAAGCTGATTGATTTGCAAAATCTGTATCAACTTTCATGTCATTGCACATCATGATATACTTCTTCCATGATATTTTTTCATAAGCCACACCCACCATGTAGATCAATACAAATGTTGACAACAATTTGCACAATAATTAACAACATTATCATAGCAAGTATGATAAAAAAAAACAGTTGCTCATTTATCCTACTTCAAAAAATTTGTCAGTAAGCCCCACCAACTCTTTAATATTCATGACATCACTACCACAACATTAAAAAATATGTACAGACCAAGACCCATCTGTGTACGACATGTGGCATAAATACGATATAACGGTAATAAGATACAGTATGGTATTTACGTTATTTACCACTTTTACATTTAGCCATGTCTACCATGCATATTAATGACATCTGTTGATAACAATAACCAACATATCATCATGATTATATGATGATATTAACAATAATATGACGCAAAACGGACATACAGTTGCTCATTTACCACTTTTTCAAACTTTCACTTTCAAGCCACTCCCACTTATCAATATGCATGAAATCACCACCAAAACATTAGGGAACATCTGCAGACCATGAGCTATCTGTGTACCACACATGACGTGAATCCAGTTCATACTTTTAAGATATCGTGTTTTCAAGCTTTTTGTTTAAAAAATCCTATTAAGCCCCGCCTACTATGCATATTAATGAAATTCAACATTTTTGTACAATGACCACATACACACTAGCTAACATCATTGTAACAAATATGAAACACAACAGACATGTGATTTTCAAAATACGATCATTTCAAGATTTTGATATTAAGCCCCGCCTACTCATTTATATGCATATCACCACCAAAACAGTAGGGCACATCTACATACCATGATATTTGTATATCAAGATTCAAGATTTATTTTCCGCAAGCAGATATCAATCAAGCAAGAACTTGACAAAGTTTATTAAATAGAGAGGAGGGAGACCAGATAAGCAAATGCTGTACAAATGTAGTCCATCTTTAGAAAATTATATAATAAGCAATCAAAACAAAAACAATCAATTTTGTATATGTTGACAAATATGTAGACCTATCATGAATAATTACGAATAACACAAGCACAAACTCACGAGAAAAAGCACTACCTCCCCCCAACCCCCTCCCCCACCCTCCTATACAACAATACCTCAATACATTAATAAGTATAGTTCATAAGTAGCTTAGATTTTTTTGAATAAGTAGAGACTGAATTGGCTGGTTTTATCTCATGACATAAATGATTCCATTGATTTTCGCCTCTCGGAATAAATGAACGTTTAAAAGACTCTGTTTTAATAGGTGGTTTACAAATATTACCAGAACCCCTCGTATCGTAATCATGAACATCAGAATTTAAGGAAAAATAACTATTAAATGAGGTACGAAGTGAACATTTTGTCAACTTATACATAAATATGCCAACCTGATGCCTATAAATGTCAAAGATGTTGAACAGTTTGCATGAAAAGAATAAAGCTATAAGCTGAATTTGTATAAAAAGGCATTTTGCTTTCTTTTGAAGAAGAAATAGTTATTCAAATAAGTTACATTTGCATTTCCCCAAACAATGTTACAATAGAATTTAAAAATTTAAATCCAATTGGTGAAAATCTGATTCTCTTCAGGAATTAACCTATCTGAGTTACATGATTGACAGCTTTTTCAACCTATCACTGCATGAATTTGCCTAGCAACAAAATCTGCATAACTACAGTAAGTGGGGAAAATATCCTACTCTGTACTGGTATAATACAGCTAGCTACATGAAGCCAGGCACGCTCATGTAGTCAATGCAACTTACTGTACAAAACAAATTTCTGCACACACAGACTGAGTGATGGCAAAATGGTGAACAAAATATGCACTTACGGGTCCGCTGTGGGCTTTGTAAATCTGATTGCTGTTACCCAGAACAGTTAGCAAACTTTTGTTTATCCCTTTCGCTAAAAACTCTAAAGATCCGGAGAAGTGCCATAAATGGATCAAAATTTAGCAGACCACATGAACATCTAAATGTCAATGCATTGGTAATGCACAATTGCGAATTTGAGGTTTGTTTGCCTCACATACTTACCATGTCACCATTGTGGGCGTGGCCTATTTCGTAACCTGGAAATGTTAATTATCACATTTCAAAGACTTCACCAGAGTACTGAAAAATGCTCTGGTGTAGTTGATAATGTGATGTCATAACTGCACTTTGAATACAATCTTTTTAATGCCTTTTTGCAAAAATAATTGTTCACATATTAGAAGTAAGTTAGAATCAGGTCATGGACCAGATTGCATATTTATAGCATGAAAGGTAAGGTATAACGTGAAGTAAATTCTCTTATTGAAAATATCATGTATATGCATAGATGGACAAAGTATGTTCTTGTAAAGTGCAAATTACACACCATCTGAATATAAATAATTAAACAAAAAATGTTTCTAATAATCTACAAAGAGATGATTAATTTTTAAAGAAATAAATTTAAAAAATTGTCCTAGAAGTGCAACTTTGACATGACACTGTTGAATTAGACACTGTGGAAATTTTTGAAATGCGATAACTCTTAAATGAAACTGACTAAGACATCAAACTGTGTTTTATTTCATTGTCGTCTTTTATATAGATCTACATGAAAATCACAGGAATATTCCTTTAAAAGTTGAGAGCTATAATTAAATTCTCAGAACTCTACCTACATTAATAAGTTAAGGATAATGTGTATTCATAGATAAAAGAAATTACCTTTCTTCAGCCAGCATCCCCTGAATGACAGCTTTACTGGCAGGATCGATATCATCAGACAAAACATAATCTGAAACTTGACTCCTTCCAATCTAAATGAGAACAAACAGTAGTCTTTAGATGCAAGGAATGAATTTGTTTGTTCACGGATTGACAAATCAACCAAAAATCAACTTGCCTGCCAGGCAGAAATATCTAAATTAGTGGTTGTCCTCATAGTAAATATGGTTGCCACTGGAGATTATTTTGTCTGCACGCAATGCAAATTTTGTTGAAAACAAAGTTGACCACACGGGCAGGGCAAGTAAAGGTCATTGTTGCCCACATAATATTTTTGGTTGTCCCGGGCAGCCGTATGTATCATATGTTGAACACCTTGTTTGTTTGTTTGATAAGGGCTTAGCGGCACCACGACAGCGAGGGTCAAATTGTGCCTGAGAGTTTAGGTCATTCTAGAGATAGAAAAGAAAGAAAACCGAAGGAGATTGAGAGAAATATGAGAACTAAAAGTCAGAAAGCTGGGATTGAGAGAGGAGGTGCATGGGTGAACAAAAATCAAAGTAGAGAGGGGGGCCGGGAGAGGAAGACTAAATATGGTTGTAGAGGGAAGCATGATGAAGGAAGGAGATAATTTCATCCGGAGGTTTTTTTGGAAGAACTCGGCAATTGAGTTGTGGGGAGCGAGGGAAGCTTGTATAGGGGGCAAGCAAGGAGAACGTGATGGACTGTGAGGGTGCAATGGCAATTGTTGCAGAGGGGTTGGGGGAGCCAATAAGGAGGTGGGGGTGAGTGAGGTTGGTGTGACTTATTTTAAGGCGGGTAATGTGGACATTGTCGGCACGAAAGAGATTGTGGATGGTGGGTTTGATCGAAATGGTGGGCTGGATGACGTGAAGTTTGTTATCAATTTGGGAGTTCCATGAGGTTTGCCAGCAGTCACGGACAAGGGAAGCAATAAGCGGTTTGATGTCAGAAAGGGTTTTGGGAAAGGGAGTAGGGGGGAGGTTGAGAGCAAGCTTAGCGGCTGCATCAGCTCTGCTATTGCCAGGAATGCCAACATGGCTGGGTATCCAGAAGAATACTTTTTCTGCAGAAGGAGGAGGGGGGGTGCAGAAGGAGGAGGGGGGAAGCGAATGGAGTTTACGGAGGAGGTGGGATGTGGAGTTATCCCATTTAAGATTGAGTAAAGAAGTAAGGACAGCCTTGAAGTCAGAGAAGATGGCAAAGTGGCTGAGCAGGGAGTACTCAATAAAGTTGAGGGCGAGGAGGATGGCCTAGGGCTTGGCCGAGAAGATAGCCGACTGGTTGGAGAGCCTGCTACTGAAGGTGATGTCTTGGATGACTGCAGCAACAACTGTCTTGTCACCTTCCTTGGAGCCATCAGTATAAATGGAGGTGTAGTTTGAGAGTTGGTCTGATTTGGTTGTGGAGGTTAATGAAGAGGTTAGGTGGGTTTGGGTTTTGTGATGAGTGGAGAGGCCCAGGTGGATAGAAGAGGAAGGGGGAAGGAGGGGGTGGCCCAGGAGGAAAAGTGGGCCAGGAGAAGGTGCAAAGAATGGCAGGGTTGATGCCAAGATGGAGGTCTGGTTTGATGCATAAGCTGAAGGGAGGTTGGAGAAACTGGGGTACCTAATGAGGTTGTAAACGGGTTTTTAGGTGTTGGTGGAACTCTAAAAATGTAGGAGGGGCTAAGCTTTCTACGCCTTAGCAGAAAGGAAGGTTCGCTGGCTTCAACGTGAAGCCTGGTGATGTGGAGGTCCTGTATGCACCAGGGCTTCACTAGGGCTGAGGGCTTCATTTTAAATGGTCTTGATGTGATTGAGGTAAGAGTTGTGAGCGGCACAGTAGACAATATTGCCATAGTCGAGATTGGCACGAATGGTGAGCCTGAAGATTTTGAGGAGAGCATGGGAGTTCACACCCCAAGTTGTGTTGGATTGGAGAGGAGGCGGCGGAAAAGGTTGATAGAGCTGTTGCATTTCTATTTCAGGTTGGTGATGTGTTGTTTGTAGGAGAGCTTGAGGTCTAGGGTTAAACCCAGGATCTTAGTGTGGTCAACTTTAAGGATGCGATTGCCATTGAGCATGAGGTTGTTGAAATGACAGAAGTGCATGCAAAATGTCTTGTCTTTGGAAATTTTAAAACCATTATTGTTGCACCAGTCTTGCAGCCGATTGAGGCTGAGTTGGAGCTTATTTCAACAAGAGGAAAGCTAGGGGAGGAATAGAAGATGGTGAAGTCATCCACCTAAAAGGCACATTTGAAGTTGGGGCCAAAATTGCCCACAATGTTGTTAATGCTCAGGTTAAAGAGAGTGGGCGAGAGGATGCTGCGTTAAGGGACGCCCTCTTCTTGGAGGTAGGGGTTGGAGAAGGTGTGGCCAATACAAACTTGGAACTACCTGGGTGAGAGGAAGTTTTGAATATAGATGGGGGAGGTGGCCTCTGAGGCCGATGGTGTGAAGTTTGCGGATAATGCCATATTTCCAAGTAGTGTCAAAAGCTTTCTCGATGTCGAAAAAGATGGCAATGAGGTGTTCGTTTTTTTGCAAAGGATTACTGGATAGCGGTGTTGAGCGTAATTAACTGGTCCAGGGTATTGTGACTTTTTGGGAAGCCGCTATGGTGAGGGGAGAAGATTCTCTTGGTTTCAAGGACCCAGTTTAGTCTCTGGTTAATGATCCTTTCCATAATTTAACAGAGACAGCAGGTGAGGGCGATGGGCCAGTAGCTGGAGGGGTCGGTACTGTCCTTCCCCGGTTTGGGGACAGGGGTGATGATAACGGTCCTCCAGATGGGAAAAAGGAGTGTGAGGACCAAATGTGGTTGAGGATGGTAAGTAGGGTAGTGGTGGCCTTGTTGGGGAGGTGTTTCAGGAACTGGTAGGGGATGTTATCTGGGCCCTTGGAGGTGCAGCCAGCATCGTGGATGGCTTGCTTTAATTCAGAAAGGGTAAGAGGAGTGTTGTAGCTCTCAGTGTTGTCGGAGGGAAAGGTGATACTCTGAGCTTCATCACAAGCTTTTTTGGATTTGAAAGCAATGGGGTAGTTGGCTGAGGATGAGATGTTGTTAAAAGAGGCAGCAAGGTGGTTAACAATGTTCTTTTTCGCAGTGAGAAGGTTACCATTCGAGGAGAGATGGGAGACTTGCCCATCCTGCCGTGGAAACTGTTAACTATTCTCCAAATCTTCTTGGTGGTGAAAGAAGAGATGAAGTTGTTCCAAGTGTTGGTTTTACTGTCCTTGATAGTGCCCCTGGCTTTGGCTCGTCTGATGCGAAAAAGGTTGAGGTTGTGGGTGGTCGAATTAGTTTTGAAGTTCCTGATTGCTTTTTTCTGTTCTTGATGGTGGTTTTGCAGCCATCGCTAAACCAGGGGTTGAAGTGAGGGAGGGGGTTAGAAGTTTGGGGGTTTTGGCAATGGAGCAGGTGGCAATGTTGATAAGGATGTAACTGAAGTTTGACATGGGATCCTCACCCTCGATGAGATGGGGGAGAGGTGAGAATCACAGAGTGTTTCGAAAAGGGGCTGTCAGCCTTCTTGAGGTTCCAATTAGGGTGTGGCCTGCAGGGATTTAAAGGTTGGAGTGAATAAGAAGAGGGTTATTGTCACTACCACAGAGATCAGCAGTGACTTTCCAGCTAAAATCAAGGAGGAGGTTGGGGGAACAGATAGACAGGTCAATACAGGTGAAGGAGCCTGTGGCAGGGTAAAGATAAGTCGAGGAGTTAGTCTTAAACGAGGAAGAGGCTGTATAGACGAAGAGTGTTTTCGATGAGCTTGCCTCTGGGGGTGGTTGTATTGGAGCCCCACAGGGGGTTGTGGGCATTGAAGTCACCAAGAAGGATGAAAGGGGAGGGGAACTGAAAGATAAGGTTGTTAAGTTTACTTGGCTGAACATTAGCATTAGGGGGAAGATACTGTAGATATTGCAAAGAGTGAAGGTTTTGTGGAGGGAGATAGATATACAGATGGCCTGAAGGTCGGTGTTCACATGAACAGGGCTGTGTGGGATATCGTGTCTAACGAGAATGAAGACGCCCCCATAGGCCCTGTCTGCATCCACTTGATGTTTATGATAGCAAGCAAAGTAATTGACGGAATAATGGTCAGTGGTTTTCAAGAAGGTTTCTTGTAGGCAGAAGACGACCTGGTTGTAGGTTGTGGCCAGTATGTCAATTTTTTCCGAATTGGCCTTAAGGCTCCTGATGTTCCATTGTATGTTGTGGGTATTATTGTAATTGTTTGTGTTGCATGTCATAAGGAGGCAGAGGGTTATCTGGAGGAAGATCTGTTGGGTCTGAGTGTTTTTTGTTTTTTTTGTTTGTTTTTTTGATCTGTCCCTGTTTCTTTGGGAGCGATTGTTTTTAAAAGTTGGAGGAGAAGTACTGTATGTTCGGTGTGTTCGTTAATCAAACAATCCATGTTCTCTTCAGTGTCATACATGTGGGTTTGGATGGTGGGCTGTTTGTTGATTGGTTGTTTGTTGGTTAGTTTGTTGGTTAGTTTGTTGGTTTGATGTTTGTATTAAAAATAAATTTAAAAAAATCTAAAAACAAAATGACAGGCGGAGGGGCGGTGTGCGCCCTGTGAAACAGCAAAGCTAGGGGTCTGAATAGATGTTCCTCAAGGTTCCATATTAGGCCCATTTATACTATTTTTGCTTTATATCAATGACATATACAAATGTTCCTCTATATTCAATTTTATTCTATTTGCTGACAACACTACAATTTACCTTCACGATTCAAATGTCAATAATGCTCTCCGTCAAGTCTCTTCAGAATTTCACCACGTTTGTAAATGGTTTAAAGCTAATTGTTTATCCCTCAATATTACCACGTTTCTGATTGGTTCAAAGCTAATCGTTTATCCCTCAATCTATCCACGTTTCTGAATGCTTCAAAACTAATCGTTTATCCCTCAATCTATTCAAAGTTAAGCTTATTGTATTCAGTAATATTAATCACGTAAATGGCCAAACTCTAGAAGTAATTATCGATAACAACATTCAGGCAGTTCCATATACTAATTTCCGAGGACTCTTATTTTACAGCAATTTAAATTGGAATGATCATATTTGTATGATTTGTAAAATAGTAGCCCGTAATATAGGTGTATTAAATAGACTAAGATATTTCAATCCACCCCACATACTTCTTTTACTTTATAATTCTCTTGTCCTCCCTCATCTTTCTTATGGTATTCTCCTCTAGGGTAATACAAGTAAATCCACTTTACAATAATTGTTTATTCTCCAAAAACGAGCTATTAACTGTAATGCATCAATACCTATATCCCCATCATTACCCTTGTTCAAAAAAATTAATCTGTAAACTATTTACAATCTGTACAATTACAAATTTGGCCTATTCATGTACATGTATAAGATCACCAACAACTTGCTGCCCTTGTCATTTCAATCAACACCAACAAAAGCTTTCATTCCTATGACACTCGTAATTCTTACCACTTATTGCAACTCTTTGTTCGTACTAGTATAGCTCATTCTCAAGTCGTAGTGCTGGTGTAAACTTTTGGATTTTCCTCAGTAATGATTTAAAAGTATCAAAATCCCTAAATAACTTTAAGTAAAAGCTCAAGAAACATCTATTGGCCTTTTACAACTGATCTCTTCCATTCTCTTTCATAATTTGTTTTCCTTTTTTACTTTCTATTATTCACTTTCATCTGCTTTTGTTCTATTTATTCTTGTACATTCATATAAGTGGGCAGATAACGGTATGGGTGGGAAGGTTGAGGGATGGGTAGAGTGTGGTCAGGTAGACAGTGCAAGGTGTGTCGGATGGGAATGGTGAGTCGCTAGTAAGGGAGGGTGTGTGGGTAGAACCTGCTTATTGCCTAATACTGTATGTTTTTTCTATTGATGGTGTACTGGCTAGCAAAAGTTAACACTTCCCCAAGTTCACCATTCACTGCATTTATACTGCTTATATATTATGCTTATATTTTTTCATCTTCTTCAAGTGTTATTGTTGCAACTTTTTCATTCATATTGATATTGTATGTTATTTCGTGGAGCGATAAATAAATAAATATTAGTTGTATTACTTTTACCTTGCTTTTATGGACTTGTGTAAGTGCTTGTGAGCAAGCTTGGTGTGAATTGAGCACTTACTATAAAATATGTGGTATACAGTAATGATCATGGACAGAAGCCAATAGCGTAAGGAGCGCTTGCCCCCCCTCCCCTATCAGCAACGATTTGCTACTCATGGTTTTTTTGTAATAAAAAATACAAACGTGATTGAGAATATTATTCCCCCCCCCCCTTCCTCCAAATATGTTTTGCCCCTCAAATTAAAATCTCTTACAGCTGCCTATGATAATAATGCAAGAATTTTCCAAGCAGAGCACATACCATTGGCCACATGGGTGGGTTCTTCTGTAAGTCCTCCAGGAGAGAGTTCCTCGTTGTCTGTTCCGATGAAGACCTATCATGAAGATAAGTGTGTAAGTTTGTGGAAGATATAATATATTTATAGCAAGAGCAAATCGTTAACGATGCAGATTTCATTTTAGCATTCATATGGGGTGACTCAAGTTTATTCATTGGGTTTAAAAATTTATATGAGGTCCTGTTAAATAGTATAATATAAAATAGACCTATAAGAATAAAAAATATGTAATTAAAAGAATAATTAAGAATAAAGATAATTTTAAAACGATAAAAGGAACAATTACATATTAAAATACCTAAAAGAGAAAGATAAAAGTGAATACTGTATTTGACATATTAAGCTAGTGCAAACCCAACATTTTTTCACTGATAACATAATTCATTTGATTAATTTAAAGGCTTAAAATACTTCAGCGTGTGATGCTCACGATGTTTTTGTGTTGGTTATTGAGGGGCTAGTTTGTTCACATATCAGGGTTCGCACACATTTGGCTTTGCAGAATTCCCTGACTTTTCTATGACTTTCAAGGACCTCAAATGAAAATTCCAGGACCTTTAAAAAAGTCATATATCTATAAATACAACACATGAAAAAATTTAAGGAAAATCGGGACAAAATATGTGCTTTTTAAAAAAAAAACTGACTTTTCCAGGGCTTACAAAAAAATTGTACATTTTTCCCACTTTCCAGACCTGGATATTAGTATTTTAGTTTTCCTGACTTTCCAGGACTTCCAGGCCCATACGAACCCTGCATACAGTATATGTACAGTGCAGTTAGAATAACACACACTGTACATGTGACCCTAGCATGGGCGCTTATTAGGAAGAAATTTTGGGCCTAAAAAGTGGTATAATTTTATTTTTGGAAGCGCTCCGGGTGCTTATTACCTCCAATAGGTATACGAAAATAAAGAGTGTATAAATAAGATTAAACAGATATAAACTGGCAAAAAACACAGCATATATACATGTACATGTATATGAGAAATATTGGGGAGAAGAAAAAAGTACTTACAAATTAAACAAATTAAAAGAAAAAAAAGTGGAGGTAAAAAAGATTAAACTCAAATTAAGTTTCCAGACCCAAAGTGGAAAGTTCATTTTCATACGCCACAGATTTGTGCTATGTTTGTCATGCTTTAAAATACTTTCTGTACCAATACACCAACCAAAGAGAGTCGCTTTAAAAATCACACCCAATGACTTATTACAGGACTCACATCACAGAATATGCTAGTAGCAGCATGCACATTATAGCGTGATCAAATATGATATAGACCTACTCTACTGTAGGTGAATCATGAATGTATGTAAATATTATCAATCATACGCCATGCCGGATTATCAACTTTTTGCTCAATATTCTTGGATGTGCCATACGCCAAACCCATTGGTTTATTTTCATACATAAAAATAGTCAAATGCAAAACAGTGGAGGGTAAAAAAAACAAAACAAAACTAAAAGTGGTAAAAATAGGCCTTGGCCCCTAGGCTAGGCCCAGCAATTAGTCATATCCCACGATACACTTTTTGATATACTGGTGGCATGTACAGCAGGTTACTACACATTCCATACATAAAGAGGTGTGTTGAACATTAGGCTACCAAACTTAGGTCCATGGTCAATGGGACGAAATTCACTCCAATCTTGATATCTTACTATATTATTATATTGTACCTTGCTTGCTTTAATTCTTATGCACTTGTTAACTGTGTGACTCACTCCTACACCCTCGGACAAGGTGAGTCATTGCACCAAAGTGGGTGGACAAAACATGTACATTGACGCACCCCTCAGTCACTTAGGTGACTGACAGTTTTTCTGAAATGACTTATCCCAAATCAATCACCTCTGTACAAAGTCAATGGGTCCAAAGTAAATTGACCCACTCCAGAGTCACTCCAATGACTGACAATTTACAATGATGCACTTGTGAGTCACTGACTCACCTTTGACTGACATTGCCAGGGGTAGTACAGGTGAGTCACACAACTGACAAGTGCCCTATAAATAGTTCTTTGAGTTACTTAGTTGTTTTAGTGATCAAAAAGACAAATGAAGATCCTGTATGCTTGCTTTTGCGAAAAAGTTTTTCCCACTTGAGCCTTTAAGGTTTCTGTCACGCGTATTTGTTTATATTGACAACATATTACTTCTGTGGTTGTTGTACAGCTGATTGGCTAATAACTCATGCACATTTAAATAGATTCAAATAACAAGTTAAACAATTTTATCGAGCCTTGACCTCATGAATAATCAAATTTTTTTAGTTCTGCTCTGAAAGTAATGGCTGAATAGCTGTTCAGATCTCGAACAAAAGACTCACAGAAAATAGATAAATTATACCATTTTCAAGTAAGTTTTAAATGGCAGGATAGATCTAAATTGGTATGCACCGTTTATATGGCACCTGTTTAGGAAATTGCATTAAATCAGTGATTCAAATCTAGGGACAAAGAAAATTTCCTGAAAATGCCAAAAATAAAGGGAACTTCCGCAGAATGAAGGAAATTTCCCAAAATTGACAAAAAACTTCCTAAATATTGAAGAAAATATCCCCAAAATGAAGGAAATTTCACGAACATTGAAAAAATCTTTCTAAATATTGAAGAAAATATCCCCAAATTTAAGGAAATTTCATGAAAATTAAACAAAAATTTCCCAAAATGCTGAAAATGAAAGAAAATTTCCTGAAATTTGAAAGAAACAAAATTAAAGAAAACTTCTGCACAATGAAGAAAATATTCCAAAAATGAAGGAAATTGGCACTGGGGATAGCAAAAAATTGCTTAATCCAGGGTTGACGTCCTGGTAGGCATTTCTTGGCTTGATTTTGGTAGCAGAAGATTGCTTAAAATCGTGTTAATTGCACACTAAAATTAGTTAAAAGGAATACATACTTTGGAACGAATGTTCAAATGTAGAATCCCACTGACTACAATATATGTCATTAGTTTGGGTCTAGGAATGGTTTTCATGTTTTTGATGTAAGAATAAAGCTTTGAGAAAAAACATTTACAGCATTGAGAATAACAAGTTTATAAGAATATATTCTCAAGAAAATGTTTGCGCCCGTGAGCAATAGGCACCCTCTCGAAAAGCCTCTACTAGCTGTATTCAATAAAATTGCTGCCCTTCATCATAGGGGCAGATATTAAATATTGCTGACGAGCTATTTCCATACTTCTTCTATTGTCCAGGAGCGAAATCCAGATGCCCCTTGAGTGCCAATGCTTGCATTCAGGGTGAAGTCCCCAGAAAATTGGTCTTTTCTGTGGAAAATTTATGCGCTTTTGGACAACAAAAATGGAATATTACGTGTAATTAGTATATAAGAAGAAGTTAGAGATCAACACATAAATTTTCCAGGGCCTAAAAAGATTTATTTTCAGGACGATTTTGGTGCCCGCTTGAGCACTTGGTGCCCGCTCAAAAAGCTTCCCTGGGGGGAAGTTTCCACCCTCCCCTCCTCCCTCATGCCACTGCTTAGTGATAAAGGATTTTTAATATTTTAGTGAAAATATTCTCAAGGAAGCTTTGTAAAGTTAAATAAAGTTACAGCAACAAATTTGTGTTTGATCTCTGAAGTTAGTATAGCAATGGCGTGCATAGGGAAAAAAGATAATCTTCGTCAGGCTGCAGTTCAGTAAACAACAGCAATCACACGTCAGCATACAGAAATGGGTTAAAGTGAAAGAAATTACGTCAAAACGATGGTAAATGGTCCCATAGCTATTAGCTAGGCTAATGTTGTTGGGCCTAAACATTAATTAACTTAGGCCTAATGCTAGAGGCCTAACGTTAGGCCTAACGTTAAGTTACAAGTAACGTTAGCCCTAACGTTACAAAATCAACAAGTACAAACTTAATCAGAAGTTACTTCTGAAGTTCTGAGTGCTGCTAAGGTGTTTAAAATATGCAAATTCAAATAAAATCTATCAAATTACATCCATTCCTAAGTAATTCGTAATGTTGGCGATTATATCCCAGGCAAAATCAGAATTTACGTTCGTCAATTTTTTCGCGAAATTGCTTTGTGCTTCAGCCTGTACTCTAACTAAGAAAAGCTAAATGTCATAAAAAATAAAAAAATAAAATTATTGCTTTAAAATCATAAAAGATAGTTACGTCTCATCTTCTTCAAAACTTTCAACATCCACCACGTCAGATAAATTTTCAGCCATTAACATCAATTGGTTGGTAATCATAACAATAACAGAATAAATGAAACTGAAAACGAGTTTTGACAATAATTTCTTTTCATATTCGCGCAATTTGTGCTTAGACTAAGTGGTGTGCGTACGCGAGAAGTAACGCATGTACTGTAGCGCGGCAGGTTGGTAAATCATCCCCAGTGCAAAAAACTTGAAGGAAAAAAAGCCATATAAAGCTTAAAAAACAAAAAAACAACACCAGAGTTCGTGATGTCATTGGTCCTATGATTTTATATTGGCCGAATAAGCAAAAATATGTGATTACGTAGAGCTTGTAATTTCTAAAGCATGTAAAATATTCCTGTTGGGTCTCCAACCAGTGCTCCACGACTGCTTAATAAAACGACCGTGAGCGCCTTATACGTAAATACTCCAATTAAGGTCTGTCAGGATGTTATTTCTTAGCCTCTGTAAACCAACCAACCAACCAACCAAAATATCAAATGGTCTGAACGGATTATTCTGCAGGAAAGACTAAGAAAAAGCCAAAATTAAGCCAAATAAACATTTTGCAGCCAAACAAATCTGAAAAACACTTTTTGTTTTCAAATTTGGCTTCCAAAAAGCCAACATACCAAGAGTTGGTATGTAGTTTTTTACTGTTTATTCTCCAAGAAAGACTGAGAAAAAGCCAGAATTAAGCTAAATAGACATTTTGTTGGCAAACAAATCTGAAAAACACATTTCATTCAAATTTGGCTTCTACAAAGCCAACATACCAACCCTGTGTGTAAACGTGTCTTGCGTTGGGGAGGGGAGGATTTTGTTGCTGTGCAAAAATAGAAAATAATAATGAAAATTTTACCCTTCCTGTTTTCCCGGTTGGGAGATGAAATTGAAACTATTAACATACAATTGAAGTTGAACAATCATAGTAGTCAAATTCGAAGGAAAATTATTTAAAATTTTGATCAAGTTTGTCAGCAAATTTCCCAAAAGTTACCTCAAATCTAAGAAAATTGCCGGAAAATGGAGAAAAATTCGCAAAATTGCCAAAAAATAACAAATTTTTCCTAAAATTGACAAACAGTCCAAAATTTCCCACAAATCTTTAAAATTATTATTTCCTCAAACTAAAACAAAATTACCTAAAAAGTGAAGAACATTGCCCGAAAACTACCCTCCTCCCCCAAATAACCCCATCCGTTAATAGGCCTATGTCAAACAATTCACAAACATTTTAAGGAAAGTGTCCAAAAATGACGGAAATTTCACAAAATTATGAAAATTTTACGAAAATTGAAGAATGTTTTCGAAAATTGAAGTAGATTTTCCGATTAGTAGCAACGTTAGTGATGAAATTTAATCTATCTATCACAAAAGCAACTTTTCCTTGTGACAGTGTGACCGGGAAATTTTGGAGATTCTTTTCCCCCTACCCTCCCGAGAGGTTACCCTCCTACAATCCTACCCAACACTATAATATGGTTGAGAATTATTGTAGGCTTACATGGTTTAATATGAATGTCATTGTGATGGCACATTTTATTTTCGCCATTTACTTCTTCAGCCCCAAAATTGCTCTGCGGTCCCTGACGAGGACAATACATTGACAGCCCAATTGTGTACTCTTTGTTTCATGATTGATTTTCATTTTTCCGAAAATCTAAACTTGGAAAAATGCAGTGTAACCAACTCGATAACTTCCTGTTGTCTTCCAGAAGCTATTTATTTCGAGTACATGTCAATGTAGCTTACGTCCCTGTTTGAGATCGGATTATTGCTTAGAAGGCCTGTCCCTATTAGCCACAACCAAAATTACATAGCAAGTCGGTGTAACATAAGATTTCGCCACTACCACCCCCCCCCCCTACCCTCCCTTTTCTCCTCCCACACACACATATTTTTTTTAGAAAACGTGACTTGCTGTTTACAATTACTGTTAGAGCTCAGCACAGTAAAATAAATTCTTAAATACCGAATTGGGCCAAGAGCAACCGTGTAACCAAAGTTAAAGTAATGATTAGGGATAACATTTTGAGTGGGACCAATCAACAAGTGCAAAAAAAAAAACAGTTGTCAAAGTTGACTTCTATACCTTTAATATTACTATTATGCTTGATAATCAAAGTAAATAAGTTAGAACAACGATTTAACAAATATGGGCTGAGAGGACACCCTTGTCTCACTCCCTCGACACACGAAAATATTGAGATTTCTATTGTTCGTAACACTATAAGTTATATTACTATAGAATCTAATCACGGGGGTGAGAGTTTAAACCCACCTGTCATGCATGTTTCTGAGGATAGGGATTGTTCGGTAGAATTAAGGTTATGTTTCCAAATGTTCGTAGCAGCTTTAATAAACGTGATGAACTGCTGGCTGAAGTTTCAATTAGTAGACCTGATATTATTTGTATTACTGAGAGTTGGATTTATAGTGAAATTAGTGATTCATAGATACATATTCCAGACTACTCAGTTTTCAGACAAGACAGATTAGATACTCTCAATGGTAGAGAAGGTGGTGTTCTATTGTTTGTAAATGACAGTTTTAATTGCATAGATAGAACTGCTCAGTTTTCTTTTGGTTTTTCGAATTGCCTATGGTGTGAGCTTATTGTTGATGGCTATGTTGGTAGTTCAGTGGTTGTTGGTGTTGTGTATAGATCATCAAATTCTAGTCCTGATAACAATTTGAAATTGCTTGAGTGCTTTAGGAAAGTTGCTTCTAGGAGGGTTATTTTTTGGGGGGACTTCAATCTTTCAGACATTGTAGCAGTTAAGGTAGAGTGTAGTGATCTTGACCTCGTTAGTTTTGATCTGTATTGTTTCACAAAGGTTTCACCAGCTAAAAACTGGTTTTAGATTTTGAGAATGCTGACTTTGCTGCACTTTAGGATAATTTGTCATTAGATTGGACTTCTTTGCTCTGTGACTTAGATACTTCTAAATCATGGGATGTTTTCCGAACTGAAGTTTTGGAGGGTGTAAACAGCTTTGTCCCATTAGAGAAAGTATGTAGGCGTAATCGGCCAGTGTGGATGTCTCGGGAGGTTTTGTGGGCTGTTCGGAAAAAGAAGAATTTGTGGCGTTGTTATAAAAACAGTGGGTAAAATGCGGAGCTTGATATCTACCTACTGTGGTGTAGCGGTTATTATACCTGTCTACAGACCACGAGGCCCCGGGTTCAATCCTGGGGTGGGTAGACACGCCAGTGCACCACAACTGGTTATCAAAGGCCGTGGGCATTGACTTGGTTGTCGATGTTACGTCTGTCCGTACGTCGTACCTGTGTTCTCGTCCGGGTCGTATTAAGCGTTTCGTAATAGCATTTGTACTATCATAACCGAATACGCAGGCGACGACCCCGTCATTGTAATTGTGTGTTCAACTCTCTCTCGGAGCTTGATAGGTATAAGGATCATAAAAAGTTTACAAAGGGTTTGATAAGAGATACTAAAGTGCTTTTCGGAAAGCCTTTGTCCAGAGAGGTTAAGATTAATCTTAAATCATTTCACGCTTATGTTCGCTCAAAGCAGAAAAGCAAGAAGGTTGTTGGTCCCCTTCAGGGTAATGCTGGTCTTACTATCAATAGTGGTAAGGATATGGCTGAGGTTTTGAAAGACTACTTTGTGTCTGTTTTTATTAAGGAGTCCCTTGCTGATAATCTTGTAGATTTACTTAGTGTGCACTTTCCAGTATCCATTATGGATAATGATTTTACAGTTGATGCTGTGTCTAAGAAGATAAAGGGTTTAAATTAAAATAAAGCACCCGGTCCAGATGGCTGGATGGTATACATTCTGCTGTTTAACGTGAGTGTTCTGATGTCCTCTTCCCCTGACTATTATTGTTTTAAAGTGCTTTGATGTTGGTATTGTTCCTTGTGATTGGAGAATTGATAAGGTCACTTATATTTAAAAAAGGGTGACCACAGTTTGCCATATAGGTATAGGCCAGTGAGTCTTACTAGTGTTGTGTGCAAGGTCATGGAGTCCATTGTTAAGGATGTTGTACTAGATCATTTGCTGGGCAATGGTCTGCAACAATTATTATTTTTATTTTTTTAATTTACTGTTTTTTAAATAACTTATGTGTAACTTATATATTTATAACTTTAATATTTACATTTATTTTTAAATATCTTTGTACGTTTTGCTACAGGGCAACAAATTTCCATATTTTGTTGTGGACGAAGTAAATTTATCTTATCTTATCTCTATTGAATTTGTCCCAGCATGGGTTCTTACCTAAAAGGTCTCGTGTTTGTAATTTATTGGAGTTTCTTGATGTAACTAAACTAGTTGATCCCTGTCATAATGTGGATGCTATCTATTTAGATTTCTAAAAAGCATTTGATAAGGTTCCGTTAGGCAGGCTCATGTTAAAAACAAAAGCGCTTGGTGTGGAGACAAAGAGTGCCAGTTGGATAAATTCTTGGTTAATTGACAGGTCACAAAGAGTTGTTCTTAATGGTGAAGTATCTCCATG
>JAIGNY010001016.1:1897500-2025000 GCA_020152595.1 Chiridota heheva
TCCGTAAATTGTAAGAGAGTCTGTTCGCTATCCTAGGTTGCATATAACTAAAGGATCTGACAACAAATGTGTGACTACGTGTAAAAGAAACTTCATTATATACTTGTCTGAGTCAAATATATAGTCTTTTTCTCTTTTGGTACTAAAATGTTATGAATTGATTGTCTGGGATTGAATCACGAGCCATGTAAAATGTTCGGGAAATTTCATTCAATCTTCGGGAAATTTTCCTCATATTCGTGCAATTTTCGAAAATTTCTTTCATTTTTCTTCGATTTTTGATACATTTTCGGTTAACTTTCTAAAATGTTTGGAAAATGTCTGTCAATTTTGGGCAATCTTCTTGATTCTCGTGCACTTTTCTTCATGTCACTTAATGGTCACAGGTCAGAGGTCAAATAGTTCATTTAAAATGGGTAAATTTTGGTCGGTCGCGTGTTTTGGAAAAAAACGTGCAATTGGGTTGTTACTTCGTGGGTTGATGAAGGATGGTGTACAGATGTGTCTCAGAAATAATGTGACATGTCACTTTAAGGTCAAGGTCAGAGGCCAAATAATAATGGTAAATTTTATGCTGCATTTGTTTGAAAAACGTAGTTACTATTTATTGATCTTTGATGGGTTGGTGTCCAGTTTGTTACTTGGTGGGTTGGTGGATGAGGGTGATGCAATATTATGTCTCACAAATAATAGGAAAAGTCATTTAAATGTCAAGGTTCAGAGGTCAAAAATTGATTTAGAAATGGTAAATGTTGTGTTGCGCTTCCTTGGATAACCATTAGTGATATTGTGTTGGTACTTTGTGGGTTGGTGGAAGGTGATGCAGCAGGTGTACCGCACAAATTGGGTCAGGTTATTTAAAGGTCAAAGGTCAGAGGTAAAATAATTGATTTAAAATGGTAAATTTCGGTTGGTTGCCTGTTATGCAAATATCGCAAGTGCGATTGGGTTGTTACTTGGTGGGTTGGTAAAGGATGGTGAAAAGTTGTCTCGGGAAAGATGTAACTCGTCGCTTAAAGGTCAGAGGTCAAATAAATGTTACCTGCTGGATTGGTGGAAGGGGGATGTAGTGTATTGTCTCACACATAATGTCATTTAAAGGTCAAAAGTCAGAAGTTAAGTAATTGATATGAAATGATTCATATTATGTCATGTTTCCTGGAAGAAGAAAAAAACATGCATGTGATCATTTTACAAATTATATTTGGCAATAAGGTCAGCAACTCCGGGGATTGCCATCTTGTTTGTTTATTCACACCTGAGAATTCACACAAACCCATAAAATTACCTATTGATAAACAATTTTGAAAGTTTCTTGTCCTTTAAATAGCTCTTTGTAGAGCTAGGTATTTAAACTATTGTGTGCATTATGTCTACCTATATGACTACAAATGTTTCTTCGATAACTTTTTCACAAATTGAACAATATAAGACGACTTGGAATTTTGAAAATATTTTAACGCTACTTTTGCACAATTGTATTGTTTGAAAAAGCATGGCATAGAATTCTACCGTCCGATGTTTGCCTTGTTGTCTTGTGATTTAAAATCTCATCATAGAAGTGTTGTAGTTCTTGAGGCGATGAATTCTTCCGATAATTGGTTGCCTGTAAAATGATATCAATGACAAGGCTGCCCTCTTCTGACTTTTCATCAAAGCAAGAAGTAACGTCCAGGTAGATTTCCACGGTTTCCACCTCGTGGGGAATTCCCGCTTTACCCAATACTTTATGAGCGCATGTTAGAGACGGACCAAGCAATGGCGACATATTTCTTCGTATAGTTCTGAGACCACAATCATCTGTAAAGATAATTAAATTATGTCTCACAAACTCGTGCGTTATAAGCAATATAATTTGTGTGTGTGTGTGTGTGGAGGGGAGGGGGGGGGTAGCATGGGCGGATCCAGGGGTGTCTAGGGTCGCTAGCTACCCCATTTTTCGATCAATAAAAAAAAACCTTAAGTCATAGTTTCATACGCTTCCTCGCGTATAATATTTTTTGAGCAATAGAATTTTGTAATTATATCTTTTAGTGTGAATTGATCAAAATCATGTTAGGCGAACTGGTTGAGTGAACGCCAATGGTTAAAATTACGTTTATACATAGACTTAGAATAGATGTACTATTACTTTAGTGTTTCTTCTTACCCAATGGCAAGTACGTGTCATTATGTCATTAAGTACTAAACTAAACATACTTTGAACTTGGTTGTATTTTTGCACCATCCTCCCAGAAAAAAGAGGGTTCTAAAAAAAAACTTTGGATATTCTTATTTTGGGGGAGGGGTAATCAAAAGGGTGTAGGACAACGCGAAGAAGACCGCTCGAAATAAATGAGCACCTTTACCAAGGAATGTCACTCTCGGGGCCTTGAATGTCCAGACACGTTCACGATGTACCGCAATCGAATGATGTTAGCCTTTCAATAATTATTCAAACCGCCACACCTCGGCCATCATGGGCGTAGATCAAGGGAAGAGAGAGAAAAGGGGAGGGGGAGGGGGAGGGGGTTATACATCCCACACTTTGTGACAATTTAAGAGTTAAATATGTTTGAACATTTGCATGTTTTGAGTCATTTTGCGGCCAAATTAAATCCTGAAATATAAAATATTACAGGAGCTCCGACCCCCAAAGGAGTTTTGCTCCTGAACCCCACCAGGGACTCTTTATCGGACCCCTGTACCCCACGGCGAATGTCTCGCGCTTTGCGATCGAAATCCCGCTAACGCGGCAATATTTTTCACCCCACAACTTAAAATTACCCCTTCATGTTCTTTCTGGCCACCTCCCCCATATTTCCAAAAATGAAATAAGTGCACAAAAATTGAAACAAATTTCCCGAAAATTGAAAAATTCCCGAAAACTGAAGATTTCCCAAAAATTGAAGATTTCCAAAAGAAAAGACGCCATGGAATCTGACTCTTTAAAATCAATTCGTTAAACCTTCATTATTGGAGGAAACAAAATGGTACTTGCCCCACTGAAAAATATTCAAAGCCACGCCTCCGGCCCTCCGATTCCTATGCCCCTGCCTAACATAACAAAAGTTATAGTCAGAACTGATGTTCGCGCTCTTTCAGAATTTTTTTAATCCGCGCCTGGCATGCCTGGAGTTGGCTATTCAGATAACATAAGACTGTGTACTGTAGCCATATGCATCGGCTATACACAGTATTGCAAGTTGTGTGTAGCATATAGTGCATACTGAGTGAGATGATTATCTCACTAGGGGTTGGCATGCTAAGGTTGAAATTGACCAATGGTGGTCTAACCAGGGAGCTGTGATGCAGCTGTAACCTACAGTCGGCGCTGTGCATGTAGGCCATACGATTGTTTTTTTCCAACGTAGGGCTATAAAATCCCGAAAATATATATATATATATATATATATATATATATATATATATATATATATATATATATATATATATATATATATATATATATATATATAGATATATATATATATAGATATATATATATATATATATATATATATATATTATATATATATATATATATATATATATATATATATATATATATATATATATATATGTATATATGTATATATATATATATATATATATATATATATATATATATATATATATATATGTATATATATATATATATATATATATATATATATATATATATATATATAGATATATATATATATATATATATATATATATATATATATATATATATATATATATATATATATATATATATATATATATATATATATATATATATATATATATATTAATATATATATATATATATATTAATATATATATATATATATATATATATATATATATATATATATATATATGTATATATATATATATATATATATATATATATATATATATATATATATATATATATATATATATATATATATATATATATATATATATATATATATAAATATATATATATATATATATATATATATATATATATATATATATATATATATATATATATATATATATATATATATATATATATATATATATATATATATATATATATATATATATATATATATATATATATATATATATATATATATATATATATATATATATATATATATATATATATATATATATATATATATATATATATATATATATATATATATATATATATATATATATATATATAAATTAGCTTATCAACCAACCAAAGTTTCACTGACTGGCAGCGTTTCGGACCAGGTCAACCACATCGGGTGTAATGAAAATTGAAAACTGTTCAGGCATAAAACAATTGTTCGTATTTCGGTTGAAAGTAAGTACTGCAGTACGGACGTCGAATAACTGAACCTGGAGAAAAAATATACAGTACTTAAAAAAAAAAAGTTGGGATTCTTTCAAAATTGATGCGAGAGAGGGTGATAAGCTAATATATTTTTGATTGCCTAACGTGAAATGCAACCATTTGTGAACGTTGGATCAACATAATTGTACTAAGAGGGTCTTAATCTCCGCATCAAAGACAAAACCTGCTGGTTTTTGTTGTTGTAAGGAAAAGCATGTATAGGACTTACTTTGCACCATGCAGACAAACAATATCCCACCTACATCCAACCGGTCATACATGTAAAGCAACATATCTTCAGGATTTGACATGAAATACAACGAGTGCATTGAGGTGATGAGGTGAAATTTCTTTGGGTTATTGACCCGAGCACATTCCGCCCTATACGCCTCTAGAGTTTGGTTTCTCCACGTGCATTCTACTCCGTCTCGATCTTGTTTCTTTCGATGAAAGAGTGCTTGTGATTCGGCATTGTATTCAACAGATGGATCAATTGCGAGATATTTAATCTTTTCAAACTTGGAGCGAAGTTTGCTGACCATGAAGACATCGTCAATACCTAAAAACAAAGGAATCGATATCAATACTTAATCAGTTTAGCGGTCAATAATGTTCACATCTACCTACTGTGGTGTAGCGGTTATCATACCTGTCTACAGACCACGAGGCCCCGGGTTCAATCCTGGGGTGGGTGGACACGCCAGCGCACCACAACTGGTTATCAAAGGCCGTGGACATTGACTTGGTTGTCGATGTTATGTCTGTCCGTACGTCGTACCTGTCTTCTCGTCCGGGTCGTATTAAGCGTTTCGTGATAGCATTTGTACTATCATAACCGAATACGCAGGCGACGACCCCGTCATTGTAATTGTGTATTCAACTCTCTCTCTCTCTTAATAATGTTCACGATATTGCATGGGTGAAGTCAGTGGGTAGAGAGATAAAGCTCCCGCAGAGGAACCCTGTAGTCCCGCCCGGCATGCCAGTTCGTTGGTAGTAATTGTGTACCTACATTTTGCTTACAAAGTACAATTTCCTTCTGTCTCTTCCTCCAGAAGTCTGCATAATAATTATAAAAAAATGTGTTATTAGTATATTATCCTTTACAAGGTCATAGGCGACCCACAGGAAAATTCCAGTTGAAACAGTGACCAGTTCAACAGTTGGGATTCCCAACAGGAATGAGCTGGTCCCAGGCTTGGATTGAATATTCCCAACTTTGATGAAGTGCATGGTTGATCTGGTCCCGGTGTGATAGTAACCCCCCCCCCTCCCCCTTCTTCCGTAAATTTGAGCCCCCCCGGTCCTAATTTTCTAAGGAATGTCTAATGAATTTGGTCCCCTCCGGACTGATTTTACTACGTAATTTGGTGTGTCTGTACGGTTCCTATAATTAATATTGTGAACTGATGTGATAAACTAAAACCGAAGTTAGCAATATTTGCGCCGTTGTATTGCCCACGAACAGAAAATGGCTTCCAGTGCGCTCTTCGGTGAAAAAGAAATAACAATATTTTCTTCGATCTGGGCAGTACCCATCGGGTTACCCTAAAGCAAAAATCGTGCTTTACGCAAAATGGCAGCGAGATTTACTGTGAAGGAAGAAGAAGGTTTTTTCTTGCAAAAGGGGGACAATTTGTTGTCTCCAAATTTTCTAGGAAAGAAAGGCCGGGCCCCAAATTTCCTTGCGGACCGTTTTTACTATGAGTCGGGACAAAATTTACGGGATACCTACGGCTTAATTGTCTGGGGGCCCAAATTTACTAGAAAACAAGGGCCGTGGGCCAACATTTACTGGGGGAAAAATTACTTTTACAGCGGCCAACCTGGATTAAACCATGTTTGCAACTTGGGAACAGTCCAAGTTGAGATTTTCCGAAATTCCGGTCGAAAAAAAACCCCCTCCCAGTTAGGAAATCCCAACTAGAATTTTCGAATCATTTATTTATTATTTTTTCTTGGGTGGGGGGAAGGGGGAAGGGGGTGGAGTGGTGATATCAAATGTGATGAATATACTATATAATCGTAAAAATATACCTTGAAAGCCATCCCCTTCAATTCCATATCTACAGCCACTGTCAGGGACTTGGCTAAGGTCAAATATAGTGTATGGGTGCGATCTATTACATCCCTTTTAGTATTTCCGATAAAATCAGTCCCATATCAGTCCCTAAGCATGCCTATTAATAGGAACATTTATAACACACGAGAATATTGAAGTCATGCAGACATATTGTTCAGACGTTGCGATGAAATGTCATAGTTTATAATTTATGGGCTTGAAATATTAAAAATCATTGTGTTGAAAAACATTTGTATTTTCAAAATGGCCGTTCGGCGCCTACAAGCCTAGCTCTATTGTCTATTTCATCTAATTTTTCGAAAACATCGTGCATGGTGAACCCATCAAATGGTAGTGAAAAAGTTGTACCCATGACAGTTATGAAGGTATTTTCATGAGTTTTCAGTTTCCCCTATTTTTCCAGACGTATTTCAAATTTGAAATATGTAACATTACATAAGGCTTTAACGTTAGGATAGCATAGGATCATGGGAAATACCACAAAATGGCGGCTTCCAAGTAGCAAAATATTTCCATTAATAGGAACATTTATATTCCCATTAATAGGTATGCTGTGGTGCAAGATCTGAAGATGTTATTCAAATACGAAGATTTTTGGTCAGAAATTGAATCGTTTGACACGACATTCAAGGATTGCAGTCCAAAATTAACGATAATTCATTCTGAGGGATTAGAAAAGCCATCATCTTTTCCAGAAGACTGAGAAGAACATACCAGGTCCAGTCCAGCATTTCCCCGTATTGCATGGACCATCTCCCTAGCCAAATAGTGGGACCCCACACACACACACCCGACATACGCCTGTGCAATACATTAAGGTTTATTATAACATCCCATGTGTGCCTGTTTTATACATCAGTCAGATATTTCGGTTAATAATATTTCTGCCTTTGACAATTGTATTTTATGTGGCCGGGGTCTAACTACATTTTGGGTGCTTGCACTTGCCCGACTTATCTATAAATGATATACATGTGTTTACAATCAAACTATGGACCAATTGAAACATACCCTTCACCGCCCCCACTCCTTCCTTCCCTCCACGAAAAAAAAAAAAAAACAGTATCATCGCCAGACATTTTGGCATGGGGAAACAGTACTCAGTACCAAACACGGAACTGCGAAACAGTATTTACACGTTTAAGGGATTCTAGCGGCGTCCAGGGGTAAAACCTTAAAAGGGATCCAGCGGCGAAGGCCCCGGAAGCTCTGAAGATTTCTTGTTTTTGATGCGCCAAAATGGCTGAAAATCAACACAAACTGACCACATTTTAGTGATGATAAGAAAAGAATTTTAAATTCTCTTGTTCAAATTTACTTATATAAGCATTATACTATAAGGTTACCGTTCCTAAACAGCCAGAGAAAAACGTTCTCTTGAAAATTGAGAAAATTCGGGCGAAATTGCAGGCGTTCATTGATGAAGTCTTGGTCTAAAGATTTCATAAGTGACTTAAAATCAACACTGAAAATCCAAAATGTATTTGAAGAAGAGAAGAATATTTTAAATTATAATGTTAAAATCTTCTCAGATAAGCATTTAGGTAACCATTTCTGAACACTCTCATGCAGAGGAGAAAGTTCCCCTGGAAATTGAGAAAATTCTGCCAAAATGGTTGGGTTCATGGCTTAAAATCAACACAAAAATGCAAAATCTAATTGATGAAAAGAAGAGCATTTTGAATTCTTTAATTAAAATCTACTCAGATAAGCATTTGGGTTACCATTTATAATAAACAGGCAGAGGAGAAATTGAGAAAATTTGGCCAAAATTGTAAGGTTCAAGGACGCAGTTCTGGTAGGGTCCAGGGGGCGAAGAACACGGAAGGTTTCTAGCTTTTGATGCCTAAAAATAGCCCATCATTGGGGCTCTGGATTTTAAATGTGTGTGGGTGGGTATCTTTGATACACATACCAACCCAACTCGAGCCCAATCAGTCTGTCAGCATCATACCGAGTCGAGTGGAGATAATTCTGATATAGACGATACGGGAATGATTAAGATGTTGTCAGCATCATGATGCCGAGTCGGGAGGATATGATTCTAATATCTGGACGATTCGGGCATGGTTGAGATATATCCCTGTTTAAACAGTACACCCGACATTTTACATCTCTTCCCGACTAAAAAAACATATTAACTTCCCCACAATTTGTTTTCAATACTGGACCGCCATTATTTTGCCCGACGAAATAGTAAAAATTGGAATTGCCCGACGAAATCAAATGTATAGGGGTGTATACCTCCATAAGTTACGCCCTTGTATGTGGGGGTAGAAGAGGGGGCTATTACACGTTTTGGAGGTGGGGGAGCTAATCCCAATAGCGTCCCTTAGAGTCTATATACTATAAGGAGATTTGCGAGTTTCAAGTGTTTGATATGTTTATGCAGTTTTCGTTGTGGAAATTCAAATCCCAATTCTAAAAATTGGCATGCACCAATTAGATTTCCCCGTTTAGGAAATTGCTTAAAGGGGCGAAGCCCTTGTATACGGAGGAAAGAGAATCCCTGCATTTCACGTGATATTAATTGCAAAAAAGTACTTAAAATTGTCTCAAATCTATAATGGCTGGAAGCCCTGCATTTCTCGCGACTTTGAGAGCAGTAAATTGTTAAATATATTTTGTCAGCTCATAGGTTGAAGTCTTAAAGGCCAAAGGGGCGAAACCCCCAAAGGTCCTACGTTTGTCATGATTTTAATAGTAGAAAATTGTTTAAACACATGTCAAATTTAGGGCGTCGAAAGCCCTGCGCTTTGGTGAATTTGGTAGCAAAAAATTGCTTGAAATTGTGTCAAATCTAAGGGTGGTTACAAGCGGAAAAATTGCAGTTAAGTTTCCATGAAATGTTGCTGCTATAAGCAGGACTCTCTCCTTCAAAATTGCGTGACATTCCCTGCAGAAAATGTTTTGGATTTTCAGAAAATTTTTCTTCATTTTGAAATATTTGGTTTATTTAAAAAAAAATTCCAGAACTTGCAATGTTATGATAATAATTTCTTAATCCCAACTGCAAAAAAGCATGCAAACAGCAACTGTGAAGGTGACACCCTCCCCTGCCTCCCCTGCTTCCTAGGTGTATGGACAGGTAGCAACAATATAAACATGATTTTGTAAAAAATCATGCAGACAGCAGAAAAAAATCGGCTAAATTGAGCATTTTTACAGCACTTTAAATGTTATAGATACCAAATAGTTATCATAAATTGCGCCAGGCAAATTTATGGCTACACATAATTATAAATGTTACAAAATGATATTTTTTATTATACAGTTTTGTAAATTATTAGGGGTGAGGTTTCAGCCATGAGCGGGGCATATGATGTTTATTTGAGGGATTAAAGTATCAAGTTTGTACTTAGTCTAACAACTGTACCCACTCTCTACCAAAAAGTGTTACATCTTTTGGTGAAATTTAATAGTCTTATAATTGAAAGGGGAAAAACACTAGAGTTTTGTTGATTAAGAGGGCAAGTAACACGCCCCTTACGCCCCGCCACTGGCCCCAGCCCAATGTTTTATGGATGTAATGCCATCTTCTCTTACCTGGTCCACTACCAACTCCAAGCATATGGAAGACACTGCACGCAGGTAGCCTATCAATCACACGCGACTGAAATCTTGCCTCCCCAAAGTTACTAATCTCATCATAAAGCACCAAATTTTGCAGAAACGCCAAATAGGCTTTAAAATATTGACTTGGATTGTCATTAAAAAGGAGTGTTCTTACGCCGGCAGAACTCATCGCTGATTATCTGAAAAAGAAGCAAAAATCAGAAACGATTAAGAAAGCAGAATATACCTCGAGGTTTGTACGCACGGGCCTCAAAAAGTTAAAATCTATGCACATTATGAAAAGTAGCAAACATTCCAATGAAACGAATTTGGTTCTTCCAGTTATATGCCGAATTTTACTCTTTTGTCCCATCTATTATAAAAAATATATTAATATATGTCTTTGTTGGAACATGTTACTGCAGATATATGTCATTGCGTCCTACAATACTTTTTGAGGCTAGAAATGGTAGAGTGATATTGATAAACAAAACATGTTCAATTGTATCATTTGTATAACAAGACATATGGCAATTCCGAGCATTCTCATTGGGTAAAGCCGTCCATATATCACTCAGAAATTGAACTCTATATTCATTTAAATCAAATCTATGTTCGATATCTTTTGATATGACAATTTAGAGAATAATATTTGGCGAAAACCATTATATCACTCACAGCGCAAGAAATCCAACATAGCCAACATTTTCAATTTTTTGAGTAAGATGGAGTTTTTAACCAATGAGAATGCTCGAAATCATCATATGTCAATCGTCAATTACAAGTATGTTCGATTTCTGTGATATGACGGTTTTAGCCAATGAAAATACACGAAATTGTCACACAAAAAATCGAACATATTGATTTATGTGAGATATGACGATTTTAGAGTGATATAGTTTTGGCCAATCTGCCAATGGAATTACTCGAAATCGACGTACGTTAATTTTGGGACTTTCGTGACACTACTGCACTGTATGCGCACCCTGTATCGTCGCCATCCGCCACGGACTGGAAAAAGACCAGGAATACTAGGAACTGAACCAATACAATACCTCTCAATTTGTTATTGAAGCTCTCGGAAATTCAGTATTTACCAACTTCAACTTCTGATCAAGTTTTATATTTTTGTAGATGTCTCGACAACAAAATTTCATGTGGGGGCCCAGTGCATGCAGTATTTACCAAAGTTATTATTGATGAGATTTATGCTGCAAATAACATAATTTGACATGTATTGCGATAGTAAAAAAAATCATGTGGGACCCAGGGGCGACGCCAGAGTAGCTCTCAATAATACCAGTCATTTCTGATCATTTTTTATGCTGCAAATAACATATTGTTTTGCATGTATTAACAACAAAATTTAATGTGGGGCCCAGGGGTAAAGACCCCCCCCCCCCCTCCTCCCAGAAGCTTTCATTCAGTGATGACCAAAATCATCAGTACTTTACTTAATTCTTTTAGGTTGTTTAAACTCGCTATATACAGTACCTGTATACGATTTAAGCATAGTGTCTTAAAAAGCTGAAATTTGGGAAAAAGGGGTGAGCAGTTTAGGAGGGCAGACTTGTCAGACGGACATTCCGGCGATCGCCCGAAGGGCCAGTCGATCTGAGGGCCGGTTTGTTTGTAAGTTGGTATTCAAAGCAAAACTGAAAGTTCCGAGTTATGTTGAAGGAGGAACTAAAGATTAAGAAATTGAAGTCTATTCAAAATGTAAATTTGCTTTGTTTAGATAGCGAGAAGGAAACCATTCGAGCCGGCCTCTGTTCAAGAAACACAGGGCCGCATGAATCCATAGGCCCATGCTTTTTGGCCCAGAACTATACTGAAAATAAAACATAGGGGCTGTTGAAGTTCGGCCAAGGGTAAAGATCATAGATCATTGGCAGATGTACACAGTTTTGTCACTAACTTCTCTGTACGGCTTTACTATCAAATTGTCTAACGCTAATATCAAAATCATTGGAAATTATTCGTATGACCAATGTTGCACGGACTATTGGGTTATCAGCTTTGGACTGTTTGTTGTACGTGAATAGATAAATGGGGGCCTTCTGTAACTGTCGTACTTTGAAGCATGGCTTTAAGTAAATAACTTTAGGCCTAAGCTAATTATCAACCCTGAATTATAATTTATCTTATATTGTGCTTCAAAATTTTAAGCTGTTTGTTTCCATTGTTGAACGTTGAAAGTTCGAACTTGGACAACGAATGGTATGAATACAAAACAGGTGAGAAAAATTAGAGTAGGGATAGTTTAAAATACAAAACAAGTCACAGAAATGCAAACAAATATTGCGTCATGCATTACCGGTCAAACTAGACACTTCGTTGATCAAGACGATTAAGACATGCCACGCATCGCCTGCATAAGACTTTCCTGTAAAGTTAACAATTAACGTGTAATTTTCTTTTAAAAACAAAGTGCATTTACCCTGCATTGAAAATGTATTTAGATATTTGAATAGCAAATAAGGTTGGGTTAATGGACCCTTGAAACAAATTAAGGTAACGGATTTTGTTTTTGGGATGGAAAATTTGAATCTGTCTTCGTTTCCTCTGAATTACAAACATTTAAAACAAATTTCATCATCACTTTAAATTATTTTGGAGCATAAAGAGCACGCACTATACAAAGCTCCCAAGTTCCGCGACTTCCGCCACTTGGATCCCTACCAGGGCTACGCCCCTGATTTTAATGTCATTTTGTGTTTCTCTGGTACTTTTGTTTAATTCTCATCTGCTCTTAGTCTGTAAATAAAATCTCCGGCAACGCGACTGCAGAAGCACCACTCATGCAGCTCTTTTAAGATATTTTAAGATATATCATCAATGTTCGTTTACATCATTTACCACCATAAAATTATTAACCATAATCAGGGCCGCTTAATCTACCCCTGTTTCAGTTTTGCTCCTATAGCAGTATAGTTCCTAGTCCACTGAATTGTGAGAACTACGGCCCAGCATAAATGTATTCGTAGAATATTTACCCTTAAATTTATTGAATTATTTAAAGATTTGTTTACTATGATACGATAATTAGTTTGTGAAAATAACTTCAGCACAACATTTTTTTACATCACCAGATCACCGTCGCTGTTACTGGGAGTGTTGCAATGATATTAATAATTTGAAAGAAGTCGGAATAATCTAGATAATTTGTCTGAAAATATTTTGAGCCAAGGGCGCAGAGACTCGGCGGGAGGCTGCCTCCCCCCTCCCCGATAATGAAGGTCTAACGATTTCATTTTGAAGAGTCAGATTCCAATGCATTTTCTTTTGTTGAAAATCTTCAATATTCTGGAAATCTACTTCAATTTTCGTAAAATTTTCTTCATTATTGTAAAATTTGCTTCATTTTTCATGCAATTTCCTTCACTTTTCTGGAAAATTTGATTGCCAATTTTCAAAAAGTTTCTATCAAGTTTCGGGAAATTTCCTTCAATTTTCTTGGATTTTCCTTCAATTTTGCTTAATTTTCGGGAACAGTACGTCAATTTTCGAGACTTTTCTATCAATTTTTTTCACTTTCAAATTTCGTTGAAAAAGGATAATAAATCACAAGCTCACAAATTTTGTGTTCTTGTCGCCCATTTTGAATGAAACTAAAGACAGAAAGAAAAAAGCTGAATAACGGTGCGGGGAAATTTTAACAATGTCAAAATCCTAATCCTAAAAACCTAATCCTAAACCCCAATCCTAATTATAAAACCAAATTCTTAACCTAAAACCTATTCCTAAAATCTAACCTGAAAATGATAATCTACAATAATTATCCGCATTTTTTTTCTTTTTTATTTCATGTAAACGGCAAAACGGCTTGCAGACTCCACTCATCAGTACAGTAGGCTATTAGTATACACACTGAAGAGTAAAAGTTTTGATCGGAAAGCTAAAACGAAATAATTTTTCTTCTTTTTTAAACAAGTTTGGCTTAGTTTCTACTTAAAAGGCCCAAATGGAAAATAGTTCAAGTACAATCAATACAACGAAATACCCTCCAACAACAACAAAAAAAGAGCAAAAATTATAATATAGATATTTACCGCTATACTAGGATTTAACCAATATTTTCAACAATTTTAGGCCTACCTAATTTTACCCTCCCTAAATTTGTTTGGAACGGTGATTAGAGACTCGTACATTTTTGTACTAAGGTTTGTTAAGAGAAATGATAAAATCTGGCCCCCCGGAGGCTATTTCAAATACTTTCCTACGCCGCCGCTGATTCGAGCAATGAGGGTAAACATTGCCGTGGCTTGCAATTTCTATTCGCCATGTTCTCTACATATCTGTCTTCCAGTCATCACAAAGAGTTACAAAAGAGGAAGTTGCCGAGCATACCTCCATGGTCATTTAGTATTTTGCTATATTTGTTCAATTTTTGAGGCCGCTCGCTGCAGAAAAATTTACGTGGATGCAATGTTAAATCATTGACCATCATAACACAAGTATTGTCAGAACTTAAATGTCTTGCCTATTTTGCGAGAATCCAAAGGAAAGTAAATCTCTCTTCGAAAGAGTTCACATTCTCATTGGCGAAATTTGGAGAGCAAGGGGCATTTCCCCCACCATTTACCGAATTTATGTATTTTTGTATGGTGATTTGTATTTTTTTTTTAATCTTCGCGTGATTTTGCTCACCATTTTTATCTTTACCTACACCCTACTTTTAACAGGCAAATCCCACCTATACACATTCTAATGCATCTTCATTTTGATTCTTTCTGAAGACGTCGGGCCGTTCTGTAGGTATGAACTTATCCAGAATTGACGGTGTTAGACGGAGCTGTTTATCTGCAAGACACTTATACTGAATTTGCATATGACGTCATCTGTTGCATTTGTCTGATTGGCTTACATTCTGGACCCTAACCTAACCTAACTCAACCTAACTTAACTCATTTGTGATCCAGCATCGTCCCAGTGCTAATATGGGAGAAGGCCTTGGGTAGATAGCTGGTTGGAACACTTTTAATGGTTACACTGACCTTAGTGATATCGGGGTTCATAAAAGTTTCAGGTTTTTGTGCAATTCCACCATCATCAACTGGTTTGACGAACAACAGGACAACACCGCTGGTACTGTGGCGAGGTAAATTCAAAGGGATAGTCTACACAGAGTTAGTGAGGTCTAGCATTTTTCTCCAGTGCCTCTGTATATCTGTATAATTTACCGGGTACTCAGTCAACATTTTATTTCGAATCTCTGCTGCAAGGCTCGCTTGATTCACAACATTAAATTTCAGTGTCAAGTTCTTCAGAGTGTAGGAGGCGTTGGTGTCATCGTTTGCAATGATAACCTTCTCGTTAGGTGCAAAGTATATGATGTATTCAAACCAATCGTGCAGACCTGATGGGTGAAATGGGGCGAGGCCACTCAAGAGGCTAATATCTAATGGTATAGCAAATCTATTGCCAAAAGCTTTAGCAATCGCGTTGTCACTTTTATTATTATCAGCTTTATCACTAGCACCTACACGAAATGTTCAGACAATTTTCTCTGCTTATGCCCTGGTAGTCGGCGTTATCTCTCGCGTTATAGGAGAGCCATAGGTCTGCATAGTTGTAGAACACATCTGCGCTGTCCAAACTCGTGACAACCTCACCTCCAAGTTTTACCTCTAGTTTGCTCACAGTGTTGCGGCCTATGTTGTTGACAATACGGTGCGATTCCCATCTGGGCTATTCAGAGTAATCTTGAAGGCCAGTCTGACCGTGCCTGGAACAATGACATCATGCTGCTGCAGCTTCGAGAATTTGACAATCACGTGATTACCTGCTGTGGCCGTTGGGGTATCAAGAGTAACTTGATGAGTTGTGCGTACACTTTTACACCCAGACCTGCAACGGGTCCTTCGTGTGACGCTAGTTTCTTTCCGTAATTCATTGCCATATTGAATACATATGTATATGTCTAATATAAGATGAAACTAGGAGAGATATATTATAGCCCTCGGGGGTATTGGAGAGGAACTCCAGCTATAAAAAAAAAAAAAAAAAACTTGCAAAATCTGCAAAGGTGTCTGAAGATGAATCCTGGGCTTGGCTAAAGAAGCAGGCTATGCGGCAGATCTACCTACCTCCTCCCCACTATTTACCACGACATAAGTTTGACATTTCTACACCAAATCAAGTCCATCAAGCTGACCATTTGTTTCTACCGCATGACAAACTTAAACGCAAGACCTATAAATATGCGTTTTTTGTGTGGTCGATGTTGCTTGTCAGTATAAAGAGGCTGAGCCTCTAAGTTCGAAGTATTTAACAGAGCTTTCTTTTGCATTTACCCGCATCTATAATTGTAGTTTACTCGATTGGTCGAAATTACTTCAGGTGGATCCAGGGCGTGAGATCATGGGTTCTGTAACTGATACATTGTAGAAGCATGGTGTTGAGGTGAGACGTGCAATCCCAGACATTCATCGCGATCAAGCATTTGCAGAGCGGCTTAATCGTACACTAGCAGAACGGTTGTTCGGACATCAGTATGCTCAGGAAATGAAATTGCTTAAGGGAGAGAGATCGACAGAATGGGTGGAGAGACTAGCTGCCGTTAATTCAGCTTTGAACAACGAAGTCACACGACTGATCGGAAAGAAGCCTATCAATGCTATCAGCTAAAATGGTGAAACAGAAACCAGCATCTCCATCTCTGTTGGCTTGGAGGAGCAAAAAGTACCTACCGATGTTGTAATGCGTTATCTATACCAACCAGGTGAGCTGGAAGGAGCTCGATGTCGTGCTACAGACCCTGTGTGGTCTGTCAATGTTTATCGAATAGGATGGTCTGTTACAAAGCCTGAAGAGCCTGTCTTATACTATCTTCAAGATGGTCCGGACCGTGGATTTGTTCGTGAAGAGTTGTTGATTGTTCCTCACAACACCGAGATCCCAACAAAATAATGCAGCATGCAATTAGAAATAAGGTATTATAAAGATATAAGATGTCAGTATGTGCAGAGAACAAGTGTAGTTGGCTAACGCTAGGTAAAAAAAAAAACATGTGGAAGACCTGCTATATATGATCAATGCTGGCAGCATCGAGTAGTGATTAGAACTGGTAAACGTCTAATAGTACAATGCCGCAAGTGTGGTGTTGGTGTTTATTCTCGAACACAACTTTGCCGTGGTTGTAGTGGCCAAAGTGTTGTTGGAAAGATGCTGCGTATTGAAAAACAAGTTTGTATAAACTTTCAAAAAGTGCTTGCCGAACTTTAAAATGATGCTGTTGCGACATCCTATTAAAGGTATGATATGTCATAGTATACAAATTTAGTGTGACGTCCTATTAGAGATAAAATATATTATAGTATACAAACCCGGTACGTAATATAGTACACTGCTCTGATACTACAACCTATTAGAAATAAGATATGGCATAGTAAATCTGGTGCGACCATAGCACACTACTCTGATACGATAACCGATTAGAGAAATAGCATACTATAGTATAGCAGCGTATGATGAATCACTTATATAGAACTGCACTTAGAAGAGAAAGAGTCGAGGCGTTGAGAAACTATGTGGTTACATCAGGCAAAAGGGGAAATCATATTTAAAACGACTACATAAATGCCATCATCGCTCATAGGTATATGCCAGCCCGCAGACCGCTTCCTGCACCAAGACCTGTTCCTGCGCCGATACCTGTTCCTGCACCGAGACCTGTTCCTGCACTGAGAGTACCAAGACCTGTTCCTGCTCCAAGATTCAGACGGGCCCCTGGGACAATTGGCAATTACCTCCGCAGCTGGCAGATGTATATCCCAGATGGAAACAGATTGGGAGCTGACCCACGGCCTTTGGATGATGTTAGCCCCACAATTCACCGGAAGGTAGCAGAAGAGGTTGGAGCCCTTCGCGGGTTAAAATTCCAGTTAGCACTCATAGTGGGGCTGAAGAAGGATAATGGCGATGGAGAAACATAATATACAAACCCAGTATTTCGCAGCCGTCAAATGGATGTCCTGCAAGTGGGTGAGATTGATGCAGCGCTCAACAATGCTTTCCCACGTATGATAGAATATCTTGAGCAATGGACTCAGAGAGGGTCAGGATGGTTGGTGGATAGAGTGGAGGACCTCTGGATTGATAGGTAATGTTATCTTGGCCCTTGAAGGTGCAGCCAGCGTCATGGATGACTTGATTTAATTCAGAAATGGTGAGAGGGGTGTTATAGCTCTCCTTGTTGTCGGAGGGAAAGGTGATACTCCGGGTTTCATCGTGAGCTTTTTTGGCTTTAAAAGCATTAGGGTAGTTGGCCGAGGATGAGATGTTGCTAAAAGAGGCAGCGAGGTGGTTAAAGATGTCCTTTTTTGTGGTGAGAAGGTTACCATTCCAGGAGAGATGGGTGATGGGAGACTTGCTCACTCTGCCGTGGAAGCTGTTAAGCATTCTCCAAATCTTCTTAGTGGGGATGTTGGTGGTGAGAGAAGAGATGAAGTTGTTCCAGGTGTTGGTTTTACTGTCCTTGATAGTGCGCCTGGCTTTGGCTCGGTTGATGCAAAGAGGTTGAGGTTGTGGGTGGTTGGGTTAGTTTTGAAGTTCCTGAGGGCCCTTTTCCTGTTATTGATGGCGGTTTTGCATTCATCAGTGAACCAGGGATTAAGTGGAGGAGGGGGGGGGGGGAGGGGTGGTTAGGGGGTTTGGAGGTTTTGGGAATAAAGCAGGTGGCGATGTTGATAAGGATGTTACTGAAATCTAACATGGGATCATCACCCTCGAGGAGACTGGGGGAGAGGTGTGAGTCGCAGAGGGTTTCAAAAAGGGGCACATTGGCCTTCTCGAGGTTCTAATTGGGGTGTGGTCGGTGGGGTTTGAGGGTTGGGGTGAACAAGAACAAGAAGGTAATGGTCACTACCACAGAGATCAGCAGTGACCTTCCAGTTAAAATCAAGGAGGAGGTTAGGGGAACAGATAGACAGGTCAATACAGGTGAGGGATCCTGTGGCAGGGTGAAGGTAGGTCGGGGAGTTAGTGTTGAGCAAGGAGAGGCTGTGCTGTCGAAGGGTGTTTTCGACGAGCTTGCCTCTGAGGGTGATGGTATTGGAGCCCCACAGGGGATTGTGGGCGTTGAAGTCACCAAGAAGGATGAACGGGTGGGGAACTGAGAGATGAGGTTGTTAAGGCTGGTTGGTTGAACGTTGGCGTTGGAGGGAGATAGATATTGCAAAGAGTGACAGTTTTGTGGAGGGAGATAGATATACAGATGGCCTGAAGGTCGGTGTTCACATGAACTGGGCTGTGTGCGATATCGTGTCTAACGAGAATGGAGACGCCCCCACAGGCCCTGTCAGCGTCCACTTGATGTTTATGGTAGCAAGTGAAGTTATTGAGGGAGTAATGGTCAGTGGTTTTAAAGAAGGTTTCTTGTATGCAGAAGATGACCAGGTTGAAGGTGGTGGCCAGTAGGTCGATTTCTTCCGAATTGGCCTTAAGGCTTCTGATCTTCCATTGTATAATATTGTGGATGTTATTGTAATTGTTTGTGGTGCACGCCTAAGGAGGCAGGGGCTATCTGGAGGAAGATCTTTGGGTCTGAGTTGGCTTGGCTTTTCTTTGGATCTGTTTCTGTTTCTTTGGGAGCGATTGTTTTTGAAAGTTAGACGAGAAGTATGTTCGGTGTGTTCGGTAATCGAACAATCCATATTCTCTTCAGTGTCATACATGTGGGTTTGGGTGGTGGGCTGTTTGTTGATTGGTTATTTGGTGATTGGTTGTTTGTTGTTTGTTTATTTTTTATTGTTAGCCTGGTTGGCATTAGTTTGATGTATGATGGTATTAGAGGAGTTGGGGTAGGGGACAGCAGGGGTTTTAGAGAAGGAATCTATTGAGAAGCGAACACCACATTATATATAGCATGCGAATGAATACAATTTCCTTGTCACCTCTAGATACCAAGCGCTGGGCTGTGAGTGGATCACCCACCACTATGGCGTTGGCTACAGGAATTAGGCATACAAAAAATATTTAAATATAAAGAAGAAAAATAATAATAATACAAATATGAAATAAACAAATAAATGAATACAAATATAAAAAATATTTTTCTGTCATAAATTTTCAAGATAGGTGTGTGTGGACGACATAAAAAGTGCATCAGAACCCCAGTTCACCCAGTGAAATAAAAAAACGACGCAAAAGTGCGCCAGAACCAGTGAAAACAAAAACGACGCAAAAACGACCGCAAAAGTGAGCCAGAACCAGTGAAAATAAAAACGACGCAAAAACGACGCAAAAGTGTGCCAGAACCAGCCTTTTGTATACTACTACGTAAACTAAGATAACAGTATACATTTTCGTGATCTATGATTAGTTTTGTGATATACGGTAATCGTTCCCAATTTCTCAATGAAATGACAGAAGTGGCAAAATGCATTTATTTGTGTAATTGAAAATTTGGGACGGTATTATCGGCAAAGGTTGGGGACCCTTTTTAAAAAGTGGGGGATGTGTACCCCCATCCGCCCCCCCCCCCCGCCACCCCGATCTACGACCATATGTAACCTTGCATCAGTGCTGAAATTGGTTTCCTTCAGTCCTTTGTGGATTATTGCATCTCGTATATAATAAGAAGAGATTAAAAGAATGGCCAAGGTTCCCCATTCCGATAAGACGTACAAATCAGTGGCGTAACTAGAATAGAGGAAGGGGGGGGGGGTGGGCAGGCGGGACTGCCGCCCAATCCGGGACCCATGAAGGGCCCGTAAAAAAGTATACCATTATTCCATAGGGGCCCGCAGGGCCCAATCGCCCCCGTAGGGTCTTAAATACGCCACTGGTACAAATCCCATCTTTGACGGTTTGAAATTTATATTTCAAAAGTCGAGCTGCCATATATGTTAATTCCCTTAATACTATTTTTTTACAAAGATTTATGCGAACAATCATTTTCAGTAATCAGCTACTTATACAAAGATGAAAATAATAATCCCCATGCTACATTATGCGTTATAACGTTAACGTTTTATAAAGGGTAGCGCACCGTGATATAAATTATTATTCATAAATAGTAAATTTGCTTTCTATACTTTTTGATTGGCTAATAGGTGGTCTCGAATACATTCGACCAGCAAGACGTACGTTAGGAAAATGATGATGATTAACATTTTCCACATATTTCCACCCTTTATTAAGCATAATAAATGTACATCATCCTAGGTCTCAAATGGCACAATTTTAGTCGTAATTACTCTTGTTTGGCTAATGTACGTGCCCATTGGCCTACATTGGCAAAATGATAAAAGGAAAGCCAAGGATATGCAAAGAAATATGAAGAAAATGTATGAGAAAAAAATATCAACCACAAAATTCTAGCCACAACAATCACGACTCACAGGAGTCTCAATCAACAGTTCTGGCTTTGATTCGAGAACTAATCTTTCATAGCAACCGTTCTTAATTAATTGATAAAAATTAGAATAAGGATTATTAAACTATTTGCCACCCTTTCTCTACTGACCAGAATAGAAATTTGAAATCCTCGCAAAGTCAATAATTGGCCCCAATTGATTAAATGCCGCAACGTTTACTGACACTGTTATCAAAATACCTCAAATTGTAGATATGTAAAGAGTACACTATAAATTGTACTTTAATAGTCTGACAATCCGCCGCTGTGTGTGTGTACGTGTAAACGTAACACTAAAGGCCGTTACACACCGAATGCGACGAGGCGAGTGATTTTTTAAACAAAATTGAATTAAACAAAGGAAAAGAAATATTTTGACCTCCTGTTTTCAGAGAAGCATCGTCACCGCATGGCTATTCAGATGATAACTGAAAATTGATTGAAAGGGCCTTTCTACACTCATTAAAGCAAAATTCGCGTCGCGACAGAAAAAGGCGCCCCACTGAAGCGAATTTCTCCACAGTTTGAACAAAAAAGAATTTCCAACAATTTTTTCAGTATCATCAGAAAGCCTCAATTGTAAACTTCATCGTGAGTAAGCTGAAAGTCAAAGCATCTTATAATATTTTTCTGTATGATTATCTAAAAAATCGCTCGTCGCGTCGCGTTCGGCGTGTTACGGCCTTAACAGATGGTTAGCCTAGCCTATCTTGGTCACAAAACAAATTGGTTCCTGCGTTTCTAAACGCAAAAACCAAGACTTAAGATATCTTTTAACCTAACCTGTAAAATTAATGAATAATTGGTAGTAGGGCTACGTGAGATGACATAAACTCTTGTAATTTTTAATCTGAGGAAAATTTTCAATCACGATACATCACAGCGTAAACGCCCACGTACGTACACGTATATGGTTGGCCATGCGGGTCATAACATCTAATATTACACCTAAGAAAAATCATTCTTACGTCGTAACAATTCCATTGCATACGTCTAAAACGGATCGCTGATTGATTGGCTGCTTCCTTTAGGCGTAAGAATAGACATAATTTTACACGTAGAAAACTAATTTTCTATTATTACGTAGAAAAGAAACAGACAATTAGCGATCCGTTTCAGAAGTATGAAAAGGTATCGTTACAACGTATATGGTTGGCCATACGGATCATAGCGTCTCCTAATGTTACGCCGAAGAAAGATAAATTCTTACGTCGTAACAATAATTTCTTACGTCGTAACAATTCCTTTTCATACGTCTGAAACGGATCGCTAATTGGCAGTTTCCTTTAGACGTTAGAATAGACATAATTTTACGCGTCAAAACTAATTTTCAAACGTATTTTACGTCTAAGAAAAATCAATTCTTACGTCGTAACAATTATTTCTTACGTCGTAACAATTCCATTGCATACCTCTAAAACGGGTCACTGATTGGCTGTTTCCTTTTGAAGTAATAATAGAAAATTAGTTTTCCACGTGTGCAATTATGTTTATTCTTACGCCTAAAGGAAGCAGCCAATCAATCAGCGATCCGTTTTGGACGTATGCAATAGAATTGTTACGACGTAAGAATTGATATTTTTTTAGGCGTAATATTAGGAGACGTTATAACCTGCATGTCCAACCATACACGTACGTATGGTGGTCTAGTCTAATTGCAATCGGCCTCGCGCTCGAGCTTATCCAGTCACGTGATTGTTATTGCTTATGAAAGTAGGTTCTGAATATGCATGTTTGATCAAACTTAGCGCTTAGTGAATTTCCACACTTGCTGTACGTTACGTTAGAAATATGGCCAGGGGAGTGTTCGGAAAAAGAAGAAGTTGTAGCATTATATAAAGACAGTGGGTGTCCTCCGAGGCTTGCTAGGTATAAGGATCATGAAAAGTTCACAAAGGGTTTGATAAGAGCTCCATGGTGTAGCTAATAGTGCTTTTGTCCTCTCACCCGCACGTCCCGGGTTCGTATCCCGGTGGGTCTGCAACCAGTGAGTTCACAACTTATCATAGGTCATGGCCGTCCTGATATAATGTTCAGCACTGGATGCTTTCGGGACGTTAAACCTTGCTATGCTATGCTAAATGATCAGCCAACTAACATTAGTCCAATTAAACCTAAATTCGACGTTCGCAAACTTTCTTCAAAAGAGGTCTGAAATAAACTTACGTTTATCAATCGAGCTTTACCTTGATCCCTAAATCACCTGTGGCTCTTTATACTTTTCCAAGACCTTGTTTTTTAACTTTGTTCTAAATATTCAGAGTGCTAGCCGGTTTCGCGATTCAGTTTTGATAACCTATGACCTGCTCATTTTAATGTATTTCCAGAGAGCGTGACGTCATTCGTCCTATACTACATAGTATAGGGCGAATGACGTCACGCTCGCTGGTATTCCTTTATCATTGTTCGAAAACAACGAACAGCTTCTTGCGGTCGTACGAAAGTAATATGAAAAAGATGTTGAAAACAAACATGTGTTTTTGTTTTATTAAGTTTGGCGAGTAACTTTAATCTGTACGGTCAGATCTTCGACTGGTCAGTAATTGCATGGTAATTGGTCGTCGCAACAAAAAAATGAAGAAACGTTTAACTAAATAACATTACAATGAGTGTCAGGAGAATATGAAAAGTGTTAAAAATAAATTGCCTTCTTTTCTATATTTTCACCTAAAAAATTAGATATTTATGAATGGGGATAATAGCGAGGGTGGCCGGTCTCAAATGGCATTTAAGACCGGCCACCCTCGCATTTATCATCTATATAAACTTTTAGCTGTTTAGATCTAAAATGTTCTGTGGCGAAGATGAACGTTTACTTACTGTATTTGAAGTAGCACCTTCCTTATTTCCCCGCCGTTGTTTAACCTTGCCTTTTTTTTTGCTGACCTGCTGCGCAAAATTTACAACTGGACAAGTCCTACTCTCTGAATCATATAGGCAGATAGGCATATATGCCTATATCATCTATACGGTTAACAGCTCAATGCCTGAATGGTTAAGCATAAGAGAAGTATGGACAAATGATATGACACGACCAAGCTTAGAAAAGGGTGTAATGGGTCATAATCTGTTGTGGCAGTATGGTTATATATATAGTGACAATGACAAATGGAGAAAACTGAAGTATAATATTGATCAATTGTTTCCCCTGAACATTATTTCCGAAATTCGAAAAATTGATGCTAAAAAACCCACTTCACATAGGCCCTACATGATACCATGACGAAATTTGAAGAAAAAATAATAATAATATTAACTAAAAAGAGAAGAAAAGAAAGAAAAAAGTATAACGGTGAGGACTTTGAATCGTGGCATACCTAATCAGTGGCGACGCCAGTGTATGGGGCAGTGGCATATAGTGGCAGAGCGCCATAGGCAACTACCCCAAGTACTGGGCGCTGAATGCTCACAGGGGCGCACAAATTGTTCTGAGAATATATTGTTATACATTTTTCATTCTCAACTTCTGCAATTTGTATGATATCAAAATAAATCTATTCTTAAATCGAAAATATACGAATCATCCCTGGTAAGTCATCCCAAGTATAAAGACACATATTGCAGTCAATAGGATCCTAGGCTATACATTTGAACACTCGTTCCAAAATGTATATTCCTTTCAACTAACTTAAGTGTGGAATTGACACGTTTCTATGCTTCCGGTAACCTATCCCATATGGGCGGCTGTGACTTTGACTCTGAATTTGACACAATATTAAGCAATTTCTGCAATCATAATCGCAAGAAATGCAGGGCTTCCTGGGGCTTTGTCCCTAGATTTGACACAAATTTAAACCAATTTTCTGATATCACAATCACGAAAACATATAGGGCTTCGTCCCCTGGGCCAAGGTTTGGCTTCGCCCCAGATTTCACACATTTTAAAGCAATTTCCAGTTAAAATCACGAAAAGCTTACAAGGCTTTTCCCCAGGTTTTTGGGCTTTGGCCAAAAATTTGACACATTTTTTGCTCCCAAAATAACGACAAGCACAGGACTCCTGGGGCTTCGCTACTAGGTTTGACACAATTTTCTGCTCCCACAATTACGAGAAACGCGAGGCTTAGACCCTAGATTTGACATAATAGTCAGCAATATTCTGCAATCAAAATCACGTGAAACGTATAGGGCTTCCCAACGCCGCGATTTTTTCCCAAATATAGGATAGCAATGGCACACATTTTCTTTAATCTGATTTGCTCAAATTCTGCACCTGAAAAACAGTTTCTAATTAAAAAGGCTTCGCCAGCCAGACCCCTGAAGGGTTTCGCTTCCTAGACTCTTGACCAGCTGACAGGGCTTTGCCCTTAAGCAGTTTTAAACAATTTCATGAACCTGTAAACGATGTCGGCTAAACGGTGTGCCGACCTGTACTCAATATTTTGATGCTGCCCTAGATCAGGAAATTGATGTTATAGATAAAGGCAGCTATTATTATATCATTGTCACATCACATATGTGGTTTTTAAAAAAAAAAAATTTTTTTTTATGAAAGTGAATCAAAGCTTTATGTACATAATAAATATAAGTTGATTTGAATTTTACGGATTGTATCAGTTTTTATAAAAAAAAACAATGAACACACGTGCATATCAATTTATATAAATTCCAATAAATATCAATTTGATTAAATAAGAATTGGCCAATCAGTGTTTAGAACAAAAGTCTATGTGGAACTGCTTTAATTAAGGTACTAGATTCATGGATGAAGTCAATAGACGAAGGGAAATGCTTGCATCCGTTATGCTTGATCGACGAAAGACCTCTAGTTGAGTCATTTGCTGCAAAATCTACGTTTGTATAAAGTTTATGAAGATTAGCTCAAACGATTCACTTTTATCTTCAGATGATGAAATTTGCTAATACTTGATTTCACATATGAAGATTTTGACATAAAATTTCATGCAATGCTTACAAAAAGCAGGACTTTATGATTTTGGGGTGAAAAACTGTATTTTAGTTAAAACTTTGCTTAAAATATGCAAAATATAACCCCCCAAATAAAATATGAATGTTGTCGATAACTGTAAAGTCCAACCAAAGAAACTTATAGTTCCATGTTCATGCTCTTTCAATGGGTTCATGTTATTGCAGAAACATGAATGTCTCTGCATCAACATTCACTATACATTATGGAAAATTCCCTAATTAGATTAAATTGGAGCAATTTCAAAATGACTGCCAGCTTAAAATAAGCCCAAATCATGATATTTGCTTAAAACTCCCAGCATAAGCAAGCAATGTGCCTGAAATTTTGCTGATATTACCAATCTGACATGCCAATATTAGAGACAATCTTTATTTTTTGCACATTGCCCTAATTTGGGGTGAAAAATCGTATTTTTGTCAAAAATGAATACATTTGATATAGTAAATTAAACAAATTCTTTATTGAGTTTGAGGCCCTGAAAAGAATAAATCGTTACATGGTTCTCTAAGATATTTGTGTGATATTGACGCGAGATATTAGATCATTCTTATGATGGGTAAATCCAAAATGGCTGACAAATCCTTGAAATAGGCCAAAAATAGGCTGAATTCAAGATGTTTGCATTTAACTACAAGCTTAACCAACCATGCAATGTGTGTGAAAGTTTACAGATTGGGCCTGACATGACAATTCTGTGGATGACTTTCATTTTTGTACATTGTCCTAAATTTGGGGTGAAAAGTCATAGTTTTGGTCAAAAATTGAATATACTTGATAAATCAATTATATTCAGTATTGAGTTTGCTAAAGGTCTTGAAAAGAATAAATCTTTACATTGTCTTTGATGGTATATAGCTTTGTTTGATATTCATGCGCGGAATTGAGAATACATACAGGGGTCTATGATCTGATGATGGATAAATCCAAAATGACTGCCAAATCTTTTAAATAAACCAAAAATAGGCTGAATTCATGATATTTGCTTATAATTCCCAGCCTAACTAAGCAATGTGTGTGAAATTTTGCTGATGTTATTGTCACAAGGTTCAATTTCCCTAACCGATTAATGAGCAATACGTGTGTGGTACTAATGGGTTGAAGCATCATATGGTAAATAAACACACAAACGAACTGTAAGTTATAACATATTATCTTGTAGGTCGTTGATAACTCTTGATATAATATATACATACACATAATGGAAATTAAAAGTAAACTAAACTCGTGAAATTTTCTCCTGCACTGTTAGGGACCTTTTGCTACGTGACCTTCACTAAAGGTCCTTTGCTAAGAGTCCTTCACTAAGAGTCCTTCGCTAAGAGTCCTTTGCTAAGAGTCCTTCGCTAAGAGTCCTTCGCTAAGAGTCCTTCGCTAAGAGTCCTTCGCTACGAGTCCTTCTCTACGCTACTATCTCCGAACAAAAAATTGTTTCAACAAAATATTTAGATTTTCCCTTAAAATCTGGACTATTACATTTGCATTAATGAATAAGTAAATGATTTATTCTTTTTCTTCACAGACGTACCCCTCCCCTGCACCCAAAGACGTACTTTAAGATGATATTTCTAAAGGTTCATAATATTCTTGATCCAAAGGTTTCTCTTAGTTCCACTCCACCCCCTTTTATGAGTTATGCCATGCACGATTAATGTCCCCGGCCTAATTCATCATGGACGAAGCTTGAGAGCATGCACATGCAGAGATGTCAACAGTTTATTAAGCCATTCATGCCATTTGAAAGAGGATAAAATGCTCCTCTCCCCTCCAATAAGAAATATTTCTCTGTTAATTGGAGAGGACGGGGCCATGAAACATGCTGATTTGAAAATCAAATGAGGTCTGTCTGGGGGCTGTAACTGATTAACAAAAAGAATTTAAGAAGATCTCAATAGCCTTAGATGTTAATTATAATGTAAGGAGTGACATTTAAAGGATTAGTTCAGTGGTCAAGCAAGTCCATCTTATATTAGAGAGGAATTATAAAGAAACAAAATGGTGAAGAAAGCATTCAAAAATCTTATTCCGTTAAATAGATAAATTTCAGATTAAAGTTTGGTATCATTTGTGTTGAAACGACTGAAATCAAACTAGTTGTGATGTCATAGCCTCAGCTTCCTCAGTCAGGAACTAATCCTTTAACACCCACCTGCACCTAACAGCTTCTAAAAAAAAAAGCATTGAAACCACATCACCTTTTTGGTTTCTATAGTTGACTCTACACTAGGTAAAACCAGGAAATGGTGATCTCTATTTCCACTTACACGTTCAAGCAGTTTAAGTACGACCATTGGAGTCTTGAACACCATCCATACCATCGTATCTGTCAGCTACCAAATTAGTATATTTATCATTGCATGCAATTTTTTTAAAGAAGTCTTATTGCATAATTGTCCCTTCGCTTTTCATGAAGCGGTTCCTTCGACCTTATAAAACTCATAACATCAATAACGACACAACTTGCCCCTCTGTCATTGAGCTGTGGGGTAATTCTTCAAGTCCTGCGTTTGTTTTTTGTGTGTTAAAAAGAGCCGATTTGTGCCCAGAACCCAATTGTACTTCGTTTTCATAGCTTCCGCAAGTCCCGCAATAGATGGAGGGAAATGTTGTATCTTATATTGTAAGAATTCAGAAAGGTTAATTTGAATTAATGGGAAATTTCTAAAATAAATCTATATCAGAACGCATACATACAAAAAAAGTGCTAAATACAGACATACTGTACCACAACGGCGTAGGAACATTTTTTTTTTTTTGAGGGGGAGGAGTTTATTTACTACGAACCTTGACCCACCTCCTCATTCAAAAGCCACATTTTTGTCCCATTTTCACGATTGTGGATTTTTTTAACAAAGAATAGACAATTAAGTTAGTAAAAAACGTGGTATTACACGCTCGCAGTGCAGCCGAGCTAAAAGGTAGGGTCAGAAACCACGTTCGCCTTGCTGATTCCTGCATTGTGATGCCCTTCAAACCTGCTTGACCAGTTCTACCTTTTGCATCACAATTTTGGATTAATCCAGTGCCATATCTGCCCAAATGCAATTAAATTTCCCCATTGACCCCTTAACTGACCATTGCCTCAGTTAACCATTGCCTTTCTGGAACTCACTGGGTACCTCAGGAGCAATTTCTGGAAGATGCTTCATTTCCATCTCCATGTAACAAAGCAAAACTTTGTTGTATTTGATGTGATCTGCTGACGCAATGATTTACTGACAAATGATAAGACCATACACCCTCTCTGTTCCATGTATAAACAACAAAGCTGAATTTACCATATCCAGATATCTTAACCACAGTTGGTGTGTCAAAAAGTCCTTCCTACTGAAATCAAATTGATCCATCGTTACCTTCATGCCCAGTAGTGTCTTTTCTAGCTGCAGCACCAAATCATGAATGGTCCCACTGTCGTCTCAAAGAGCTTCACTGATTTCAGTAATCAAGTCACCCACTTCAGTCATTATATTCAAATCTTTGTCACTTGTTATGCACCATTCTTTAAATGCATGCCACTATAAGGACATACAAGCATTGTATGCCAACATATGGGCATTTATTGGCTGGTAGTAGCCTTTCCCTGGCATCACCTTATTTGCTGTACCTTCCAAAAGCACCTTGCTTTCAACAAACAGATCTTCAAAGCCGTACCTTCCATCAGCTTTCCGATTGCCCGAAGTAATTCAATATCAAATGAACGCCACCTAGTCGAAGCACCACGTTACGAAACTCCGCAGGTTGTTGCAAATTTATAGGGTGTAGCTAATCCTCATGGACTGCCTCATCTTGAGTTAAAACTGTATGCTTAAGTCCAAGCTTCGACTGGAATTTAAAAATACTTGCAAAGCTTGCATTACCACTGAAGGATCATTTGTTGACTGTGGCGGAAACGGACAATAGCCTATAGAAAAAGATGTTCTGGGAAAAGAACTATTTGAAATAACTGCATGGAAAACTTTCAATTGTGGACAGTCTATTTCCATTTCAATGAGCTTTTGTTGGACAGAGCCTTAACACGTTCCAACAAAGATTAAGGTTTGCAAAGTTGGAATCATGACGCCCCAGTATCCATTCCAAACTCTCTTCATTCCCAATCCAAAGTCTTTGCTTGAGGGTGCGAGTTTTCTTTGCCAGTTTTAGATTCAATCTGTCATCTCCTACTGCAAAATACTTCTTTTGATGACTAGATGGAACTTTACCAATTAAAGCACCTGGCATAGATCTCTGCTGAGGTTGGTACATCACCATACTTGTACGTGCATGCTAGATCCATCTAGTGTAGATTCTGAGAAGTAAAGGTTATCAATAGCGAATTGCGTAAATTGTCCTGTGACAATAACTGATGGTATAAAGGTCTTGTCCTCACCAGACATTTCCTTTATGTTGTAAGTAACATATGTTATGAGTCACTGAAGATCACTTTAACTGATGTACATTTCAAATCTGCTCAAAATAGCTATAAGATCTCTGCTTCTGGTTTTGTGATATATATGGACTACTGGCTCAACATGTTTTGGCGTTCAAAGCCCGGCAGCATTATAGCATAGCATAGCAAGGTTTAATGTCCCGAAAGCATCCAGTGCTAGACATTATATCAAGACGGTCACGGTCTTTAATAACCAGTTGTGAACTCACTGGTTGCAGACCCACCGAGATACGAAGCTGGGACGTGCGGGTGAGAAGGCAAAGCACTAACCACTACACCACGGAGGTCTGTGTGTTATAAGCAATATGTTGGGACAAGTTCAAAACCATCTCATTTATAGACATAGATGATGTTCCTTGGTTTGCAGTTATCTGACCTGTTATGTTCAAGAATAAGTCTACCCAATTCATCTGTTCTTTCAAAATTGACACTGTTAGATAGCACAAAAGCCACTAAATTGTACAAGCTAACAAGAATAATATTTTGTGCATGGTCATAGTTAATGTCCCAAGGGTCTTGTTTCTTGTTGTTTATTTTTGTGCATGTCTCTTATATCTGATTTTATTTTGTGATATTTCATACAAATTTTTTATGTTGTCAAGGTATGCATCGTCAGTGTTACTTTCAATATTACCATTACGAAGTTCATCAAGATGGACGTAATTTTCTTCTACATCCATTTTTCTTAGCTCTTTCAACGCTCTCAATACAAGCAATAGCGATGCAGCAGACAGATGAGAGAAACAAATCAGGTCAGATTTCGGGCCACTTTGAGACACAAGTAGAATTTCTAAACCAAAATGATTCTTGAGAAGCCTTGTGAGACTTGATGTCTGATACTGAGATACTGCTGTCTTCTAATCCAAAATTAGACAGATATCCTTGAAAACTCTGAAGAACTAAATACTTGCCCGTCCTTCAAGGTTTAAGACATATCGTAAAGGATTTCAAAAGCAGCATTGTCAGATCTAAGGGATCGCAATTGAATTGTCTTTCCTAATTGTTATGTCAGTTTTCATACTACAGACAAATTTCAGACCAATTACTTAATAAGGCTGGAAATAAGAATCAAACTAAATGAATTCAACCTATTTAAGACCTATTTAAAAAATTTGGCAGTCATATCCTCTTTGCTCATTTTGGACCCTTACAAGTGAGAATTTGGTAATACTCTGCATGAATATCATTCAAAAGTATATACCACATGAACATCGTGGAGAACAATGAAAAGATGGAGTATTTTTAAGGTGGACAGTGTACAAACAGATATAACTGCCCTCAAAAATTGGCTTATAGTTTTCTATACCATCAGCAAAATTTCACACACATTGCTTAGTTAGGCTGGGAATTATGAGCGAAAATCATGAATTCAGCCTATTTTGGTTTATCTAAAGGATTTGGCAGTCATTTTGGATTTGTCCATCATTTTTCAGAACATAGACCCCTGTAAGTATTCTATAATACCGCGCATGAATATCAAGCAAAGCTATATACCATCAAAGACAATATAAAGATTTATTTTTTCAAGACCTTTAGCAAAATTATTTAATGAATTTGTTTGTCAATTTTGACCAAAACTATGACTTTTACCCCAAAATTAGGACAATGTATAAAAATGAAAGTCCTTCCCAGAATTGCGATGTCAGGTTTTTAATATCTGTAAAATTTCAGACACACTGCATGGTTAGGCTGGGAGTTGTAAGCACAAATCATGAATGTGGCCTATTTCAACGATTTGGCAGCCATTTTGGATTTACCCAACAAAGACCCCTATAAGTCAGAATTCTCTAATATCTCGCATGAATATCAAACAAAAGTATATACCAAATAAATATCTTAGAGAAGCATGTAAAGATTTATTCTTTTCAAAAAACTTTATGAATTTGTTTAATTTACCATTAAATGTATTCATTGTTCAACAAAAAATACGATTTTCACCCACAATTAGGCAGTGTGCAAAAAATAAAGATTGTCTCTAATATTGGCATGTCAGATTGGTATTACCAGCAAAATTTCTGACACATTGTTTGCTTAGGCTGGGAGTTATAAGCAAAAACTATGATTTTTCATATTTTGGGTTTATTTTAAGACTTTGGCAGCCATTTTGAAATTGCTTCAGTTTAACCCCCAAATTAGGGAATTTTCCATACTATATAGTGAATGCAGAGACATGACCCATTGAAAGAGCATGAACATGCCAGTATGAGTTTTTTGATTGGACGTCACAGTTTAAGACATTATTCATATTTTATTTTGGGGTTATATTTTGCAAAGCATAACAAAAAATAGTTTTTCACCCTAAAATCAGAGTGATGCTTCTTGTAAGCATTGCATGAAATTATTTATCAAAATCTTCATATGTGAGTTAAGTATTAACAAATTTCATAAATCAAGAGAAAAGCTGTAAGTAAAACTTAATTTTGTTACTTTTTTTGATAAATTTGTTGGTAGCCATCTTGGATTTTGCTAAAAATCAACTTTCGCAGGGTCTGTTTAAAATTTTACCACCTTTTATTTGTTAAATACCCAACCCAGGGGTATGTTAATCAAACAATGCAAAAATTGAGGGGAGCAAACCGTGTAGGTTAAAATCATTTTAAAAGTTTTTTTAAGTCTGGAGTCTAGATTATTACATGGGAAACTTTTTCACATTTTATAACGAATGTTCTTTACCTGACATGGTGCCCAAATTGGGGCAAAAAACTTACAAGTATTGCTTCTATCATAACAAATGAGGAAAAACAAGATCTTTTATTTTATAATCTTTGAACCTATACAGCATCAGATTCCATAATTAGCCCCACCCCCAGTGAGTGATCAGGATTGTAAGGTACACAGTGTGGAAGTGCAGTGGGGGAGGGTAACATAGAGGGGGGGGGGGGTTGAAATAGATGGCAAGGTTTAAAGTAGAGGTGGAGGTATGACAAATAGACTAATATGTTTGAAACAGAGGGGGCGATTTAGAACAGAGGGAGGGGTTTAAAAGAGGAGTGTAAATAGAGGTGAATGTTTAAAAACTAGAGGGGGAGGTTGAGAATACAGGGAATGGGTTAAAATAGAGGAGGAGGTTTAAACTACAGAGGGAATGTTTAAAACAGAGGGGGTTAAAATAGAGAGTTCAAAATAGAGGGGAGGTTTGTAATGAAGTAGGAGGCTTAGAATAAACCCGAGGTTTAAAATAAGCTGAGGTTTAGAGTAGAGGAAAGATCACTGTTTAAAATAAAGGTTGAAAATTCAGGGGGAGGGAGGTTTAAGATTGTGCCGTAACTTTTACACACAAACGTGCATGGGCGGATGAAAGGTACCAAGAGTAGCATTGTGCACAGGAAGAGGGATACCAATGTATCTGCTGTTTGGAACCCATGGAACTGCATATTGGTGAAAAACATATATAATTGTATAAGCACAATTGATGCTGAATCTGTAAGTGCACATTTTGGATAAATTATTACGTTCTTTGAAAAGGAGCAGTCACCAAGAGGCTTTGAATCGCCGTCATACCCTCAATCAAAATTTAACAGGAGAAAACAGTGAACGACAGGAATTTAAAGAATTACATCAAAAGATTTTGAACCCTACAAAAAAGCCGGATCTCATCAAGGACAAATTCTCATGTCCAGGTGTCCCTTTTTTTGATAATGCCCAGTGTCCCTCCACTTTCATTAATAACTCAGGGGAAGTCTCCATTAATAAGGAACCCTACAAAAATGAACCTCCACTTTTATTAATACCGGGATCTCATCAAGGGGCCTTACAAATTATCATGCTTAGGCGTCCCTCCACTTTCATCAATACAAGCATCTCATCAAGGGCCCTTACAAATTCTCATGCCCAGGTGTCCCTCTACTTTCATTATTACAGACATCTCATCAAGGGGCCTTACAAATTCTCATGCCCAGGTGTCCCTCCACTTTCATTAATACAGGCATCTCATCAAGGGGCCTTACAAATTCTCATGCCCAGGTGTCCCTCCACTTTCATTAATACAGGCATCTCATCAAGGGGCCTTACAAATTCTCATGCCCAGGTGTCCCTCCACTTTCATCAATGCAGAGATCTCATCAAGGGGCCTTACAAATTCTCATGCCCAGGTGTCCCTCCACTTTCATTAATACAGGCATCTCATCAAAGGGCCTTACAAATTCTCATGCCCAGGTGTCCCTCCACTTTCATTAACACAGGCATCTCATCAAGGGGCCTTACGAATTCTCATGCCCAGGTGTCCCTCCACTTTTATTAATACAGGCATCTCATTAAGGGGCCATACAAATTCTTGTGCCCAGGTGTCCCTCCACTTTCATCAATGCAGGGATCTCATCAAGGGGCCTTACAAATTCTCTTACCCAGGTGTCCCTCCACTTTCATCAATACAGGCATCTCATCAAGGGGCCTTACAAATTATCATGCCCAGGTGTCAACATGTAACAAAATGAAAATGAGAGTACAGGGTAATTTGTGACAATATTTAATGTTCACTTATTAATGTATAAAAATTCTCAACACATCTTAAATCTATCCATTCGTGGATAAGCCTGCACAAAGTCAAGGAGGGTTACTGCACCAGTAAGCATGGCCACATGATACAAGGTGTTTGACGTTTATTCCTTCTGACAATTTTATTGCATTTCTAAACAATGTCAGGACAAAATTCAAACAAAACATTGAAAGTTTTAAGGCTTGGAAGTCACAGCCACCTTTCTCTGCCCCCACACCATCTCTAACCTACAGTGTGTAATCGAGTCAAAACCCAGTCACCAAATCCCAGTCCAGCAAAACTGGTCATTTAGTGAAGTATGCACTGTCGTGTCAGAATCTCAAATGCTGTAGTCCAACTCCGGAGAAAAAAACAGGAATCCCTAGTCTGATCTTAATTATTACAACTCTTTTTGGATGAATATGAATCAGCATGTACTCAGTGGCGTAACCAACATCCAGAAAGGAGAATGGTCCAACAATAACTCTTTAACCTCCACAAAGTATCAATTAAAGTTGGCTGCTGGTTTGGCTTTCATAACCTTTTTCTGTTCTACAGTTGGTTGGTTGTACGGTACAACAGTTTTAAAAATAAATTTACATTTTTAACAGCTTTTCTAAAGATGTGAATTTGTGTCTTTATTCAAGTATAAATTGATAGTATCTCTTCTGTACCAATGAGCTATTCTTAACCATTTTGTGACCACAATAAATATGCTATTATCATTCAGATGATGCCACCAGTTTACGTATTTTCTTGAACTATGCCCTGATTATATGCTATTTTTGTGAATTCAAATACACATTAAAATAACCTAGTAAATGTCCGTATATAATAAAGGCATGCCATAACAACGTGCAATTTTAAATGAATACAAATTTATTGTTTCAGACATAAAACCAGCCTTGTTCTCATATTTTCAAGTTCTGAACAAGAAAGAAACAATATTTCAGATAGCGCACATAGGGTCAATGTCCTTTTTTGTCGCCATAAAACAAATATCTAAAACAAACATCACCATTATATAAGAAACTGATGTGAAGAGCTGTAAGCACAGCCACTAAAGGAGTATTCATTCATCACATGGAGGACCTGGTTCTGCAGCACATATTGTTTCTTCAACTGTTCCAGTAACTTTAACTGTTCCAGTAACTTCAACTGTTCCAGTAACTTCAACTGTTCCAGTAACTTCAACTGTTTCAGTAACTTCAACTGTTCTAGTAACTTCAATTGTTCCAGTAACTTCAACTGTTCCAGTAACTTCAACTGTTCCAGTAACTTCAACTGTTCCAGTAACTTCAACTGTTCCAGTAACTTCAACTGTTCCAGTAACTTCAACTGTTCCAGTAACTTCAACTGTTTCAATAACTTCAACTGTTTCAATAACTTCAACTGTTCCAGTAGCTTCAATTGTTCCATTAACTTCAACTGTTCCAGTAACGAAGTCTCAGAGATAAATTTGACGTAGCTGATTTGGTGAAGTAATCATCTGGCACTGGGGGCATAGTCTTTTATGACCCTGAAGAGAAAGAAATAGCCGAGCATCAACACTTGGCAATTTAAATTCATCTGATAGATTGATTAATAGATAGATAAAATTGATTAATAGATTGTTTGATAAATTGATTGATAGATAGATTGATTAATAGATCAAATAAATAGATAGATAAGTTTGATAGATTGATAAAAATCAAAAAGTGCTAAAGAGTTTAATTCATATCCAGTTTCAGGTTCATAATATTATATGGCACATGATTAATCATGATCTAAAAATACGTCCCAAAAAGTATGACGTCCCGTGAAGAACCTCTAATGCTGCAAAAAGTGAACAAAATTGGAGTAATCCATTGTACAGGAGAATATAGTTCATAACTTCATTGCTACTTTTTTCTTCAGAAGCAATATCATGTGTGCCTTGGGAGTGACAAACAATATCACATGAAAGCCCAACCTCTGCATCATAGTAAATCCTGTTCAACCTACAGAAGTCTAACTCTTGCCTGCATGCATACTTACAAGTGTTTTCATCCAACAGTCTTCACAATAGACATGCCAGCACTGTATGGAGATAACAGGCCTCGTGTAGGATTCCTAAGAGGGAAACAAAATCAGTCAATTTCATGGACAAGAATGAATACCGTATTTGACGTATTAAGCACCCATGTTTGTAAGTCGTGTACAGTAATGTTAGGAACTGCAACAACACTGTATGTTTATATGGAAACTGGTTGTAGCCCTACAATGACCACCACAAAAACCATGGTGAACGGTAAATGGAAGTGAAAATAAGCAAAGAATACAGCAAAATTGAAGTATTTAAAATTAGGCTCAAAAAACTTGTCAAAATTAAATTTGGCAAATCAAAGAAAAGATTTCCAAATACATGTGTAATTGCTGCAGATTTCTACTCAATAAATTAACAGTGATTTTGTCTAGTCACCAAAAAATGACATGGAACATATTAAAAATGTGTAAACTCCATATTATTTGTGGATGTTGGAATATGTTATCAGTCAAAGAAAATTAAAGCAAGGTAACGTTGCACAGTATTGGTAAAATTAGTACCATTACGCAAATGGTACCGGTAATACCAAAGTACTAGCATTTTTACAGGTCACTACCCAAAAGTGGCAAATATGAAATACAACTTACAGTACCATGGAATTGTACATCAAAGAAATTTCCACATTACAAAGGGGCTTCCATTTTAAACAGTAAAACATAAATATACACCTGATCTCTAAGTTAATAAGATCAAATGAATCACCCAATTACACCTACAATCTCTGACATTCTATTTGTTAACACAAGTTTGCAACTTGCGTTGAAACTTTATTCAACTCTAAATTTACACACTTTTTTTTAATTCAGACACATCCATATGTAACGGGGGGTAAATATATTTTTCAACACTAATCACTTCAGTATATCAACAGAATTTACCCCATCGTAATAATATGCAAGTCTTGTAGTGACTTGCGCATGTGCGTAACTGGCTGGAAGTTTTCTATTTTAACCATCAGTATTCTCCAAATGAGCAAGAATAACAGTGTAGGCCTACTCTTGTACTCTTCCAAAACTTTCTGAGAAGTTATGGGTAAAATAAAAATAAAAATAAATGATTGATTTCTCAACATTATTTTCCAAATTCTTACGCCTGGTCATGCCTTTTACGGCTTCTAATATTAAGTCCAATACTCATTAATATTGAAATCCCAATGGGCCGAAAACCACTGCATGTGATTCTGTTTACATCAACTAACTTGGGATGTTTTGTACACAAATCAACACTAACTGTACTGTACACATAATTTGCAGCTTGTACACTCAATGAGTTACGGCAAAGTCCATAAATTTTTGAAAACTCACCTAAATTAAATGAGCTTAAAACCATCACCAAATTTGATAGATTACTGAAATTCCACATCCAAATGGGAAAGCAACTCCCAGATTTAAAATTCTAAGCAATTAAGAGCCAAAATGAAATTTGAAAAAAGCTTCAAAATGGCATCTAGAGCACATTTTATTTTGTTGTAACATTGCACAATACTGGCCAATAAGTCGGGGTTGGTATATTAGTTGGCATATTGAAATTCAAGTTTGATTACAGTTTGGCTTTGATACTGTAGTTTAATTTGTCTTTTTTTGAACTGATTTGGCTCTTTTTTCGATTGGAACGATCGTGACATATTACAATTCTTTGTTCAATTTTGTTTGGAAATAAATAGTTGCTGATTGTGAGGAGAATTTTCATTATGTGACTTGCAGATTATTATTTTTAAGGTAAATGTGACATGGGGGGAAGGGGATTATTTTCTTTCTTTTAACCAGCCCTTTCGTGTCGAAAGGAACAATTTACACTCAAAATGTTCAACACTATGTAGTGAATTTGCAACATTTATTTATTGACTAAAGTGATTCTCAGACAAAATGAATGCATCATGCATGTCTTTTCAAAAGAATTTAAATATATTCTTATGAAATTTTCTTGTTACAATAGTACTAAAAATACAGGCATATTTCATGACAGCTGGGCCTAGAAAATTTGCACAAAATTTTAATCAGTACTTTCCCACTCTGTACTAACATTACTGTACTATATGTATATTGCATATTCGAGAAACTATTAGTGCACCATAACTAGGCCAGCTGTTATTGAAAGTTCAAAGAATAGCGAGAATATTTACAAACTTAACAAGTTTTGCCATCATGTCTTCCCATAAATATTATTTTCTTATAAAATTTTCAGGTGATGTACCATGTTTAAATACATATATATTTCTAAAAAATATTATTTTTTCTGATTTTAAAGGATTTAAAGAATCTTTTATAACTTATTTTTGCAAGTACCGATACTGACGGTAGCATTGTAAAGTACTGGTACTTTTCTTAGTACCAGTATACCGTGCAACGTTAGAGCAAGGGTGTTTATTTTATGTATGTATGCATGCATGCATGTATATATATATATATGTATCTTTGTATGTATATATGTATCTATATATATATATATGTATATATATGTATGTATGTATATATGTATGTATGTATATATATATATATATATATATATATATATATATATATATATATATATATATATATATATATATATATATATATATATATATATATATATATATATATACTTTATATAAAATATATATATATTGTTTCATGAAAGTTGTTAATGATATTGTTCCTCAGCCTACCCACACCTGAGTTAATCCTGAAAACTCAAAACAACCCGACTTCCTGTTCAGTGTATTGGGTTTACCAAACTGAGTATCTGCCATTCCCATGCACACCACAGTCAAGTAGCCCAAGGTTATTTGTGTGTATAAGATTACAGAAGCCAGTGCTGAGTAATCAGGGCACTTTTGTGATTGAAATCACTCATCAAATTGCTTCATCAATGTTACATATCAGACAATACCCTAGTACTCCACCATTCATTGGTCTTTCATTAATGATTATCTGCCATTCCCATGCACACCAGTCAAGGATCCCAAGGTTATTTGTGTGCATAAGATTACAGAAGCCAGTGCTGAGTAATCAGGGCACTTTTGTGATTGAAATCACTCATCAAATTGCTTCATCAAAGTTACATATCAGACAATATCCTAGGACTCCACCATTCTTTCATTCCCCTCCCTACTACTGCCTCCCAAGTGTGAGGAGGACGGCTCTGATAGTCAACAAATGTCCTACGAACTAAATGTCCTACGAACTAAGGTTGCCGCTGTTTGTTTCTCTTTATATACAGTGAACAGTTGTTTTTGTTGTCTGCTTAACGTGTTAATAGTTGATGAGAATTGTATGGATTACTTTTAAGACCATACTATCCTTTATTGAAAAGTCGATCTTGTCTCATAAGTAGTGGTCAAATTCCTGTCCTTCCTGTGGCATCGCTATTGGGAGGACCTACGCTACCCCTCCACATTTTTTCATCGGATTTGTACAAATTGGAAAATTACACCCTGCACATTTTTTCATCGGAATTGTACAAATTTATCTTGATGAGAACTGGAATAACGAGTCCCCCCCCCATCTTGTCCACCTAATGGCGCTGATACTAACTACACTAACAAAGACTGATTAACTCTTCTACTTATTACTCTCAGCTCAGCTCACACAGTGGAATGAAGGACCTACCAGGCAGATGAGGCACCTCGTTGGTGTTTGATGGCTCACTTGCTGCTCCAACTCGTGGATTTTAGTTTTCAAGCTTTCAATGATGACATCATAGTTGCCGGAGCCACTGCTACCAAATTTGCAAGAAATGAGAAGATTATTGATTAATCTAGATTGGTGATTAATAATCAATCAACACTGATTCAAACTGGCATCCAATGGCTTTATACTTTACTGATAATGGACTCATGGAATTAGCTCCAATCAAACTATTTTGGGAAGAATATGCAATTCTTTGAAAGATCCAGAATGGAAACTTTTAAGCCATCTACTGTGTGTGTGTGTGTGCACAAAGTGTAACATCTGAACCATGCAATTCAGGAGGCGCACATTGAGTCTATGTGTGCTCTGAGCCTTCATGCTTGACAACAAAATTTTGTTTCCTATCAGAATCTTAAGAAAAGATTTAAATACAGTCCCTTGTTTATTACCTTTTCCAAATGTTTTGTACAGAACAGTCTTTACAGTTTGAACAATATTAAATTTGCATCACCAGGCAAATTATGAAGAGCTTCAAATTTGATGAAGTATAAAAATAAAGATAGCTAAAGATATCTTTGTAATGATCTAATACCTCTAATGTATATCTATAATGGTGTTTTAGCTGATTTGATGAGGTCGCGTGACTTTGTTTATCTCAGCATTTTGTCGAGCAAGAACACTGTTGTTTGCTGTACACTTAATTAAACTTACTATGTTGTATGAGATTATTTTTGTAAGATAATTATGCCGGAATTTGCTGTGCCATTGGTTGCACTAATAGATGATGAGCCGGAGAATAAAAAGACGTTTTCTTAATTTCCATCTGATCTTGGCTTTTTTAAAGTGGGTGTCTGCTGTATGCGACGCAACGGCTTCCAACCTAGCTACGGTTTACACTAGAAAATGCAGCAAGCAATTTATATCAGGTAAGCTTTGTCTGCATATAGCGAACAATCAGATGACGTTCACGTAAAAGTTTGATCTTTGTATACCCGGTGAATATATAAAACATAAGGAAAATTTGAAGTAAGAATCGAAGTGAAAAAAAACTACAATCAGTAAAATTCGCTGAACTGGTATTGGTAAGTTAGCATGCAGTATGTTTGTTGTACATGTGATGTGACCGAGTTGTGTGAAGACGCATGAAACACAATGACACTTTCCCTGCAAAATGGCTTCCAGATGAGTCATGTGATGAAATCCCTCTATAAAGTTATAACAAATAATGAGAATACAGGGATTGTTTAAGATTTAAAACACTGCCTTAGAATCAGCAGATCTACACAGTATGTCGGCATAGAATTCAAAGCCAGTAGGTTTACATAAGAGGGGTCCTCGGTGGGATGGGGTTCTGCCCATTTTACATCACAAATTTCTACAAATATTCACATTATCGATCTGGATTTATATACCCCATTTGATTATTATTACTGGATTTTATAACAAGTTTGCTAATTTTAGTTGCCTCTAAATATACGTCCATAGACTGTAAACAAACTGGACTTGTTGAAAGCAGTGTTTGCATTAGCAGCGTGATTGCACGAATCACACAATCAGTTCTCACAATCCCACACAAAATTAGAAGCAATACGGGATGGTCGCGCTCAGATACAGGAGCTGCTGGCTAAGACGAATGTTCAAATCCACGCTAAGCATTCAGTGATAACATTCCGCCTTGAGTTAACAATATGAATTTTAGCAATTAGACAAAATATTTATGCAATTTACAGAAGTAAATATAAAAACTTAAATACAAAAACAGAAAAAAAGTTATTTTTACTGGTAAAATAATTCTTACAACTTTGCGAAATTATGAATGGATTTCTTACGTACTTAAATGTATACAACAAAAAGTCCCCGAGGCCTCGATGTAGGTGGTGAAATTTGTAACTAGTCTCCAACTACAGTCGTTTTCTGTAATTACAATATCTAGCACTGTATACAATCAATATATTAGTGATGACAAGAAATTTATAAAGCAACTGTAATTTTTTATATATTTTTATGAATAAACATCTTGCAGAGGCCACGAGTTTATGTTTGTTGACATTTCTAACAAGCCTTCAAAAAGAAAATGCATGAGAGAAATTCCCTACCAAAATTCTGAACTTTCCTGCTAAAATTCTGAAATTGCTACCAATTTAAAAAAAGAGAACTTTCCTTTCAAAAATCCAAAGCTAGTGCAAGCCCTGGTTTGAAAGTAAAGAGAAAGTAAAAAAAGCTCACCTGCTGTTACCCATTTCCACTTGTGACATATCTTCATTCTGAATGACCACAGGGGAGACATTTGCTTCATCAAACTCTCCAGATAAAGACACTGGATCAAATGTTCTTTGTATTGCACTTTGGTTTTCATCTGTAGATTGTTCAGTATTGTTTGTTTCCTGGGGCTCATCCCCAATATTATTGTTTGATTCAACTCCCCCTCCCCTATCCAGTGTCCCCATCTTGCCCAGTGTCTGGGATATGAAGTTCAACAATGTCTGCTTCGGTGTATTGTGGGGTGCCATATAGAGCGGAGTCATCTCCTTCGACATCTAATTCTGTTTCAGCATTTTCTTCATTGCTGGTGGTTACCGTTTTGTATCCGAGGCCTAAAATGAGAAAGAATTTAACAAATTAACACCAAATTTGTTTAGATTGCCAGGAAATAATGTCACGTACAAATCCACTAATTTGGGTCAAACAATATAATGAAAGCTGCTCCTTGTTTATGGAAAATGGGGACAGGTTTTATCCACAGTAAGTGAAATGTTTTACAAGGATAAATACGGAGGTAGAAAAACAGTCACCTCATGTATATCAACCAGACATCACAAATGATACAGATCCCCTTGCCGCTAATAACATGCTTTCCAGCCTCTGTCACACCTGCCATCCCACCCTCTGTTCCACATATCATACCATGCTACTTCCCTCCCTACAGAAAATCATACATGAAATCCAGATACCATTCCACTACATGACCTGTATGCCATCACACTTGCAATCAAGATGACATCCCACCATATGCCTTGCCACCCTGTCCCATATGCCTTACCACCCTGTCCCATATACCATGCCACCCTGTTCCATATACCAAGCCACCCTGTCCCATGCCACCCTGTCCCACATGCCATCCCTCCCTGTCCCATATACCATGCCACCTTGTCCTACATCCTATCCCTCCCTGTTCCATCCTACCCTGTCCCACATGCCATCCTCCCATGTACCACGTGCCATCCCATCCAATCCCATGCTATCAAACCCTGTCACATATGCCATCCTACCTAAAATCCAGACGACATGCCATCCTGTCTCACATGTCACTACACTCTGTCCCCATGCCATCCCATGTTGTCCCACATGCCATCCCAGCCTGTCATAAATGCCATGACCCTACCTTGTTCCACATGCCATGCCACCCTGTCCCAATGCTATCCCACCCTGTTCTATATGTCATTACATCATGTCCCACATTCCATGGTACCCTGTCCCACATGCCACCCTGTCGCACATGTCAACCCACCCTGTCCCACATTTCATCCCATCCAGTCCCCCATGTCATCCCACCTTCATCCTAATTCTTACATCTACCAATCATTCTACCATCATCCCACATTTTTTCCTCTCACTCCCATTCCCTCACTTCTATCAACTCAACATGCACCTACCATCCACCTTCACCTGCCATCCCCCTCTTATCTACAATCCTCGATTCACCTGTCATCATCCATTCACCTACTGTACTACCCCAACCCACCTTTTGCCCTCTTAACCAACTCATCATTCCAACCTTCACTATAACCTCCACTCTCTCCACTGCATTACAGCCCCTCCCCCAGCCCTAACTTAAATCTGACACTTCCAATAGAAACATGATCAACATTTTCCCCTTATAAACCAGATCTTTCTACCAAATCAGAATGAAAATTTAGTACGGATTAAATTGCAGATTATCATAAGTCTATTGTGTCCACTTAATTCAAGCAAAGACATTGTTTTTTTGCTATTCATTCGCAAGACACTTCATTAAAAATTCCATTCAGTCGTCAGATCTATTATTCATTTTTAACATCCCAGAACAAATCCTTTAATTGCTGCTATTCAAGTCTGAAATGCATTTGTTCTACTGTATATAAATTTCTTTCATAAAAATAGTTGAAATTCCTTTCCTAGGGCAGCAATCTTTTGTTCCCTAGTAGCTGAATAATGAATGAGGCTGGATGACGGACAATAGACGGACGCATGGACGGACGCATGGACGGACGCATGGACGGACGCATGGACGGACGATGGACGGACATGGACGGACGCATGGACGGACGCATGGACGGACGCATGGACGGACGCATGGACGGACGCATGGACGGACGCATGGACGGACGCATGGACGGACGCATGGACGGACGCATGGACGGACGCATGGACGGACGCATGGACGGAAGCATGGACGGACGCATTGACGGACGCATGGACGGACGGATGAACGGTAAAGATGCTATTTCCCTTTTCACCAACTTTGTTGGCAAGGGATAATTAAAACTACCATGACAGGAAAACGAAAAAATGGGTCCATGTCAACTCTTTTGCATAACAAAATTGGATGGTGGTTATGTTTTCGATGTATCTATTTGTTTGCCAACAACATACTGTGCCAACATCATACTGTGAATTTTATGTACCTGAAAGTGATTAAGTTTGGTGGTGTGTTTGTCTGTGTAAGGAGAGATAACCCAGGTTTCTGAGAACTGGGTTGGTGGAGACAGTGGCACTGCAAAATTTTCAAAAGTGTGGGGGTGCAATACTCTGAAATACTTTCAGTTTTTATCATCTTAATATTTTTGTTGTCCTTTTGCTGGAACATAAATTGTGGGAGACCAAAAGTGGGGACCAGAAGTGGAAATCCTGAAAGGTGAGAGGGTCATGGCCACTTGCACCTCTTGCAACACTGTATAAAGATGCAATGAATGCCCTATTTTTATGTAACCGTTTGATAACACTCTTTATTTCCTCATTGACAAGCATTGTTAAATATCTCCTCCATAATATTTATCCCAAATTCATAAAATAAATATGTGACTTTTTCATTATCAGAACAAAAATTGGGCAAATTTTTTTCTTCGAACATGTCAAACCACTCTTGATCTCAAAATAAATTGTTAGGTTTGTACCAAGTTAAAAAGAGTCTCCAAATCTGGGGTCCAAGCACTTCATTTTTGGGTGGATTTTAAGAAACTTAACTGATTATTATGAAAAGGTATTAATGGAAGACTCTTCCGTTGGCCTTTGAATGTGGAACACCCAATTCCCTGACATGATGGTGAAAATATAAATAACATTCATCAGTGATTACTACTAAAAGGAGGGTCGGATTGTGCCTTTCCTCTCTGGCTTATGTTGTTTGTTTGTTTGATGAGGGCTTAACGGCACCACGACAACGCGGATCAAATTGTGCCTGAGAGGTCAGATCATTCTAGAGGTAGGAAGGAATGGAAACAGAGAGAGAATGAGAGAAATTCAAGAACAAAAAGTCAGAAAGCTGTGATCGAGAGAGGAGGTGCATGGGTGAAACAAAAACAAAGTAGAGAGGGGGTAGAAGAGGAGAATTAAATATGGTTGTAGAGGGAAGCATGATGAAGGAAGGAGATACTAAACGGAGACTACTTATACACACCACGCAGACCTCCCTCTACCATGGTAGTGGCTCGTATTCTGGTCTCTCCACACCAAGTGTACTCTTCATATTCCTCTCCTTCAATGTCTATATCCTCATGATCATCCTCTTCGTCAGGTGATACACCACCTGACAACTGAAATACCAAATCAGAGTATATGGATGCTTAATACCCTTTGAAGAATTAATCAAAAAGGGATAGCTATACAGATTTTTTCTTCATACTCAATATATACAACAGTTTTCCAGGAAAAGAATATAAGATTCAAATACTTGACATCATGTCAATTTCAACTTAAATCTTTTATATCCTTGCACAATCTTTAATAACATTTTAAGAATAACTAAACTATGTTATACAGACTTACATTTTCATTGTACAGTGATATAAAGTGTTCAGTAGTTACTACTTTCCCAGGGTTTTAGAATTTCTAGTAATGTGGTCAGTGAAGCAATTATATGCATTTTAGTTTCTTCAAGCATGAACAAGAAGAGCTGTCTATTTTGTAGGTCATCGGAGCTGGAAAAAATCTACTGTTCCGGCAGTTATAACCACAGAAAAATTGGGAATTCGTGGAAAGAAAAAATATTTATAATTGATTTCTTGAGTAAACAACAGTATATGTGGTAAATGTGTGCTCTAAAAACGCCCCCCAATGTAATTGTGTGATGAAAAGTACATTAATTGGGATAGAGGGAAGTATTTAAAGATGTATTGACTACATTAATAGTTCTGTCACGCTTTTTTGTGGCAAGATTTTCAACACCTTTTTTCAGAACTGTGGGAAATTTTATAATTCCAACTCCGCACGTCATATAAATCCAATTATAAGAATAGGGGAAATAATCTGAATCAATGATAAACTTCAAATGCCACAAAAAGTAAAATAAATACATGTACACATGAACATAATTAGTTTTGAAAGTTTTTCTTTTTCTACAGTACGTTTGATTTTTGGGGCAAGTTTGATAATATCACCATGATAATATTACACACTTTATCTTTATGCAAATATAAAAGTGTTCAAAACATGAATTTAAACAATTTTGTTCACATCCAAGCTATACTTTTCATGATCACGAGTTCACTACACTAACTCAAATCTTACCCTATTAAGGCAAATTTCAGCATGTCTATTTCTCTCCATGGGCGTACCCGTTAATGTCACATGACAAACTGGACACTGAGTGACCGACGACGAAGCACTGCCTGCCTTGTCTGGATCTCGCACTATTTTTCGTAATCTTGTCTCACGTTTGCGCTTCAATCTGAGATATTCCTCAAATCTATCGTTACTTTCCATGTCAATGAGTTGTTCATACTTGCTGTTGCGCCTCCTGAATCTATACCTCATATTCTCTGACCCTTGAGAAGTCAGCCTTTCAAGCTGATCCACTTCAGATTGGTAGTGTGCTTCCATGTCTTGTCTTCTTACTGTTAATCCACATACACTGCATGCGCTTTGACTATCTAAGGAAACAGGTAGTCTTTTCTTTCGTTTGGCTGAGTGAAAAAAAAAAAAGAGCTACTGTACTACATACTGTACTACTCCACCTCTACATAGGATTGATGTTTCTGAGGATAATGCTGAAAATCAAATTTAACAGGAATATCGAGTAGGAGAAATTTGATGGGATAAACAGATAGTTGTCTGAGGAATGTACTATTGCAATCGGTACGTTGAATGGCACAATAATTTTATTCAAGCAAAAAAAAAAAAAAGGATAAATTTAATGCAAAATTAAGTTTTGTTTCGTATGCAAGATTTGATATTTTTATTAAACAAAATTGACCACTGTTGTATTTCATAATTATTCATTTCATTGTACTACTTAAGGAAGTGTAAAAATGCAGCAGATCCAACTGAAAATTAGTGCCATCATGACATGGCTCTATTAAATATCGATTATCGTGGAGAAAAATATCGCGATATATCGTATATCGTGATATATCGTGATATATCATATATTGTGATATATTGTATATCGCGATACTTTTGAAGAAAACCTGATTTAAGACACAAATTGTTAATGTCACTAACGTTATATGATCATGGAGTTACAACTTACTATGTGATATGATGAAAGCAAGAAAAAATTATTTGCAGATCTAGCAGACAACATGATAAGATAAGATAAGATCAATTTATTTTGTCCACAACAAAATATAAAAATTAGTCACCCTGTAGCAAAACATACAAAGATATTTAAAAGAAATATAAAAGTTATAAATATGAAAGTTACATAAAAGTTATATACTGTGTAAAAAAAACCACATTAAATTAGGAAAAATAAAAATTTCAGTAAATGGTAAAATACAATAACGCCCAAGATGTAAAAATATATATATAGGCCCACATACATACACACACACACACATATATATATATAATATATATATATATATATATATTATAATATATACACATATATATACACACATATATACAGTATATATACATATATATATACAGTATATATATATATATATTAGTGTTTGCACTGGGTCCAAAATCGAATCAGGTCCTCGACCTGCATTATCGGCCGGGTATCCGATATCCGACGTACCAACAAAGCATTTTCAATATTTTTCGCGGAAGTAGTACATATGTTAAAATCTAACAGTGTACCTTGTAAATTCTTGTAATATTTCTTGTTTTTCAATCCACCTTTGTTTTTGTGAATAAAGAAACAGAATACAAATGTTTCTTGTCTCTTTTATTTACCCGTCTTCATAAAATACCGTAAAATAAAAATATACGCATTTCCTCCAAATTTCACGCGACGGGTCACTTGACGTACGAAGTAGCCTACTGTAGTTGCATGAAATTTTTTAGTTTAGTATTAGTTTTTGGTATCGCAATATGTCGCAAAAGGCATATTTCATGTCGTGGGAAAGGAGATGTTGCTATATCGCGATAATCGAAATGTCATAACAGCGCTACTGAAAATATTACCAATTTCTACATGAAATATAGAGGGGTAATAGCAATGAATTTGGCTCTCCTTTTCTTCAAACCACTAGCCTCCAGCAAGCCACAATGCCCATGCCAGCAAAGCAAAGCTCCTAATTTTTTGTCAGTAATGATTACGTACTGTCTGCCACCCATATGCCTGCATGATCATTTTAACCACTAAATACAACACGAACAACATGTTACATATTTAATTGACAAAATTTGGTTTACTAGATTTACGATAATATTTTGGGGGTCAGTCTTATCAAACAGAATTGCTCATTGTTGCATTTCAGAACTGGCAAGATTACAGAAAATAAAATAATGAGGACGGACTTTTATCCTTCAAGGGTTGAGGCTTTCTTCTTCCAATAACACTCTGATGACTATAGAAACAGAACTTGACTGTTCAAACCAGGGACAGGAAGTGATTGAACACTACGTTTGCACGCTTCTCTTCTCGAATAGTGTTCAGAGAACCAGGCAGGAGGGTGACTGTCCCGTCATTGAGACCGCCATTTCACATTGTCATCTGAGGAACAGTGAGCGTAAACCAAACCATTGTCCACTTCTCCCAAAGGGTGGATAAAGCTTTTAGGCATCGGGTAGCTCAGTTGGTAGAGCGCACAACTGAGATGCTGGAGGTACCGGGTAAAACACTGGTCAGGTCTAATCCGGTTTCCACAGCTATGTAGACAGATATGCCGATCATCAAAGCGGAAGTACCTCGTTTGCAGCTCCTGTTCCACATTCAGCTGTTAAGAGAAGTGGCAATGGTTGAATGGCGCTCGCCATCCTTCGAAGGGGACGTTAAGCCGTCTGTCCTGATGATAGGACAGTCACACCCTACATGTATCTGGTTCTCTGAACACTATTTGAGAAGAGAAGTGTGAAAACGGTGTCCTCATTCACTTCCCTGAGCTAATGGATGGATGATGTGTCGGATGGGCATCTCTCCCTAAGCTAAAGCTCTGATGTTTGTAAAGCGTTCTTGAATATACATCACTTGTATAGAAAGGGTGCTGTATAAAATAATTACTATTACTTTACCTCAAGTAAAAAGAGTCAAACAATTATAAAATAACAGATGATTACAAACCTCGGAAGGTTACGTCTTGTCCTTCAACTGCATCCTCCTCTACATTATTAGGATGATATATTTCAGGCTCTGGCATTTTGCTTTGTCCCTGATTGACGTGATTTAACTGACCATCACTCAGCTGACCAGTTGAAAGGCTACTGCTGTCAAGACCATTTCCAAAACATTGTTCATTTGTTGTTGCCTTTGTATACTGGTTGCCACGGAAATTTCTTTTCTTTTTATCTGGTTTTTGTTTCGGCATGATCTTGATGCATTTTGTAAATTAAGGTACAAAAGCTAATGGCTCACTACACACATCAAGATTCACCCTATTGCACAGTGCTCTATAATATCAGATGACCAATAAATTTTCCAATCACAAGACTTGAGTTTTCTGCAGCTTGATAAGCTATTATTTCAATTAGTTAGTTTTGTTGAATCGAGTCAAACTGAATTCCTGTGGAGAAAAAAAAATGTTAGTTACAGTTAGTTACATGTATGTAGTATTAGAAGAAAAAAAATGTTAGTTACATGTATGTAGTATTAGGAGTAGCATTTTGTACGCCCAAATTTCAAGTACTTAACCACTCATGCTCTTCAATACTGCCAAATTTCATAAGTCTTTGGTCAAAAACCTCTTGACTAAAAACATTTCAAAAATGGGAGACGAAACTTCTCATTCCATAACCTCAACTTCGCTGAGCTAAAAATGATAAAGTAATGAGCCAAAATTTCACATCTCAAGAAATCTAACATATCTTTTACAATTAAAGGATTGGTTCAGGGGTCAAACAAGTCTATCTTATATGAAAGAGGACTTCAAAAGAAACAAAATAGCAAGCATTCAAAAATCTTACTCTGTTAAGCAGATATCGAATTTTAAAGTTTTGTATCATTTGTATAGAAACAACCAAAATCAGACTAGCTGTGATGTTATAGCCTCGGACTCCTCAAAGTATTTATGTATTCTATCATATTTTGTCCTGTAATTTTGTGGCTTCAAAACCATTGATATCAGGAAAGTAGTAAAACTGAATCTAGGAAGGGTGATTATAATATTCCATCTGAAGAAAGTTTGAAAAATAATATCATTAAAAAAATTTTTTTAAGAAACTTTCTTTAAAATACATTAACAATTGTTAAGAATGTGAGGATGAGGATGCTAACTTTTATAATAGACTTACAGTACTAACACCAGTCATTTCTACACAGTTAAGATGCTTTCTTCACCATTTTGTTTCTTTTGAGGTCCTCTTTCATATACATGTAAGATGGACATGCTTGACCACTGAACTAATCCTTTAATAAATCAAAACATTAATTCTGTCAACAAAAAAAGAAGCTATTTTGCTCATACCACCCTCCATAAATGATATCATCAACCAGCTCTTGATAAAAGATATTAGGCATTTCCTTTAAATATTCTATTAGAAATTTTGTACTGTAGCTTATAAGAAATTAATTTCCTTTTTAATACATCGGCGTCATTAAATTGTATATGTACATGGTAATATTTAGCTATTAGTCATATCCCACAATACACTTTTTGACATACTGGTGGTGTGTACAGTGGGTTATTACTTTCCATACATAAATTAGGTGTGTTGAATGTTAAGCTATTAAACTTGGGTTCATGGTCGATGGGGCTAAATTCGCTCCAAACTTGCTATCTTATTATGTTATGTACCTTTCTTGCTTTAATTCTTATACGTAGTTCTTTGAAGTTGTTTTAGTGCTCAAAGAGACCAAATTAGAAGACCCTTTATGCTTGTTTTGTTCCACTTTTTCCAGTCAAACCTTTGAAGTTTCTGTCACTCGTGTCAGGCTCGTGTTGTTTATGTTGATGCAGGGAGTTCTTAACAACTCCCTGGTTGATGTCATATTACTTTCATGGTTGTCATACAGCTGATTGGCTAACAACTCATGCACATTTAAATAGATTCAACTAACAAGTAAACATTTAGATTGAACTTTGACCTCATGAATAATCAAAATTTAGTTCTGCTCTTAAAGTAATGGTCAAATAGTTGTTCGCATCACGAACGGAAGACTTACATAAAATAGATAAATCCTACCATTTTCCAAGTATGGGATTATTTTGTGGATAAACAATAAATTTGTTGTGAACCTAGTGATAAAAGATTTTTAATATTTTAGTGAAGAATATTCTCTGGAAAGTTGTGTAAAGTAAAGACGTAATTTCAAAAAAGTTTGTCTTTTATCTCCAATGGAGTGCATCGGAAAAAACCATAACCTTCGTGAGGCCGCAAATCAGTAAACAACAGCACTCACACAATGTCAGCGCACAGATTGTTTGTTTGTTTAACGGCACCACGACAACGAGGGTCAAATTGTGCCTGAGAGGTTAGATCATTTTAGAGGTAGGAAGGAAAGAAAAGAGGGGGAGAATGAGAGAAAATTCAAGAACAAAAGTCAGAGAGCAGTGATCGAGAGAGGAGGTGCATGGGTGAAACAAAAACAAAGTAGGGAGGGGGTTTTATGTTGAAACGGGTTAAAGTGAAGGAAATGATGGCCAAACGATGGTAAATGGTTCCATATCTAGGTAATACTATAAATACAAGCCAATAAAAGTTAATGTCAAAACATTCTGGATAAAAACAAATTTGAACATAAATTATAAGAAATTTACAATATTTCAGTCAGAAATTGTTGCACCGCTTCTAAAAAAAGATTTGCGAAGAAAGTATTACGGTCACCCAGCAGTGGAAAGTTTGTGTTCTCCACACCACAAATTTTGATAACCTAGAGTCGTTAATGTCAGTTTTGTTCATATCACTGTAATAATGCATCAAAAGTTCAAAGTTCAACATTTGCATAGCGCCCTAAAAGTACAACATTGTACAGTAAAGGTGCTTTACAGTAAGAAACACTTAAGACAAATTTGGATATGATCTACAAAACATGAGGGCTTTAAGTTTTCTCTTGAACAAAGATAAATTAGTGATCAGTCTCAATTCAACAGGGAGACTATTCCAAACCTTCAGCCCCAAATGTTGAAAAGCCCCATTTCTTGCCAATGAGTTTGAGCAATGGCTTGTTCTTAGTTGGTATAAAGCTTACCAAAATAGGTAAGTATTGTCAATTAAGGCAAAAAAATAGGTGAATTCAAATTGGAAAATAGCTGCAATCAGCTTAATAGCTGAAGTCTCACATGCTGATATTTATCAATTTTTTCATCAAAATAGCTAAGTATTGTCAATTACGCAGAAAATAGCTGAAATCGGCTACATAGCTGAAGTCTCTACATGCCTGTAAGATTTGCATAAAATATGCAAATTGTGTCTGAGATTTAAAAACACTTGCATAAAATGGTGAACTAATTTTGATGAAAATAATTACTATACTAATGGTACACCAAATCATTACAACTTAAATAACTTTGTTGTTAGGCCTACATGTATCTATCGTTTAGTTGAAACTTCTAATGTTAGGCCAAACTACAAAGTTCTGGGGTGGTAATACTGATACAGTGATAGCCTGCTATACTAGTGCTAGTTCAGAGAAGTAAATGGTTGCTGTAGACTGCAGTTGAAAAGTGAGTCATCAATGCCATTCATCTTGTTATGTTATTTATAATAATACAATTTAACATTAATATGATGCCCTAGTTATGCATGTCCCCACTAAAAAGTTACAGACATTAGTGACTAGTGGTTTGGGTCCTGAGTAAAGTTCAGTGCTCAACTTACCCGGACTTAGTTCGTTTAATACTAGGCTTCCAGTACCAACTGCAAAATAATTCATGAAATATCAAATCATCGTAAAAATACAATATACATATTGCGAAAATACCTGTAATCAATAAGTTGTAACTGTTAAAATGAAAATGCATGATTAAGCTTGATTTTGGTAGATTTCTGATGGCGACTCCCAACTTTCAAGGCCAGCCATTCCTACTGTTGCAAAGTCTGTATTTATATAGCGTAGGCCTAGTCCTGTATCTTGTAAGTAGTCTCCCAATCAAAAAGAAAAAAAATATTAAGTACTCAAGTTATATTCAGCCTAGTCCTAATATATTACTGAGGAAAATCTTTCTTTCTTTCAAAAAGTATTGCAATTACCTCATGCATTTTTGACGTGGAAATAGTGGTTTTTAAAATAAATTTATGAAAGTGCTGGAAAAGAGGTTAGGCCTAATAACTCTCAAAATGGCGGCTTCCACAAGCTCGGGGTCCTCTCATGATGATAGAAAACGTTCTATTCCCGATTCGAAAGAGATAAATGAAGTCTCGACCGAAAATAATGATAACGAGGATGAGTGGATTGGTCCAATGCCTGCAGAAGCAGTAAAACCTAAGAAACGGAAAGGTTTAACATCTAATTTCTTTTTTTGTTCATGTAGGCCTAGGGCCTAAGCCTAAGTGTTAGTACACAAGTGTCACCGATTTCGCGAAAATTATATTTGCCCACTTGAAGTTGTAGATGTAACGGCAGTACTATTAAGTTGCAGTAGACTTAGAGCAGTAGGGGGCCTAGGCCTTATGCACTTGTCAGTTCTATGACTCACCCCTATTACCCCTGGCAATGTCAGTCAAATGTGAGTTATTGACATCTGAGAAAAGTGACTCGCATGTGCAATTCTCGAGGTCGGAGTCGCGTAACTGTACGAGCTCAAACGGTTTTGGAAGTTGGAGGGGAACTTTATCGTTACAGTCAATGGGATAATTTTTATAAATACTTGTGTCGCCTCAGCCAGTCAGCGAAAATTAATGGTACTCATATATGTTTGAAACTATTATCTAAAACACAACATATTTGAAGAAAAATGAATTATGTCTAGGCCTAGTACTACTAGTAGTATTTGTTGAAAAATGACAAAATATAAGTTTTTCTCTCATTGACTGCAATGATAACTGACTTTGTTTTTCCCTTTGACTGAAGTTTGAGATCTTCAAAAAAACATTGTTACGCCGTGCACCACAGCATTCCCGGATGTCCGACCTCCAGAATAGTGTACCAAATTGTATGTTACTGTTAGTCACAGACTGGGGTGAGTCAATTTACTTCAGACCTATTGACTTTGTACAGAGGTGACTGATTTGGGGTAAGTCTTTTCAGAAAATGTCAGTCACTTAAGTGACATGTACATGTTTTAGTCACCCACCTTGGTACAATGACTCACCTTTTGGGGGTGTCACACTATTGACAAGTGCATTAATCCCAAATTGGGCAAAAAGGTGGCCATTTTGAAGTAAACAACTTTGGCCTCAAAGTTCACACTATTTAATTTTTAGCTCGACTATTTAAAGAATAGTAGAGCTATTCTAATACCCCCGGCTTTGGCGTCTGCACTGGCTTTGGCGTTCGGTAAAGTTTTGGTTAAAGTTTTCATAACTTAAGTTATGAATGGTGTACAGTACATGTGACTTGGCATAGGGGTAGAGGACATGGGTACTGATCAATTGAACATAATCGGAGGGTTGTGTGTGCATACCAATCAGCTTATTTGCATAACAATGGAATATTTGTCAGGCTAAAGTTTTAGTTAATGTTTTTGGTTACAGTGTTCATAACTTATGAATGTGTACATTCACGTGACATGGCATATGGGTAGAGGATATGGGTACTGTTTAAATGAGCATGATTGAGGGTGGGGGGTTGTGTGTGCATACTAATTAGCTTATTTGCATACAAATATAATTATTTGTCAGGTTAAAGTTTTGGTTAAAAGTTTTTGGTTAAAGTTTGTATAACTAAAGTTATGAATGGTGTAGATTCATGTAACTTGGCATAGGGGTACTGCTTAAGTGAGCATGATTAGAGGTATATGCATACTAATTAGCTTATTTGCATAACAATGAAAATATTTGTATCTGATATATCTTAAATTAAAATGGATGTGGGGATTTTGTTTGCACAAATGATCATATATGTCAAGAGCATTGTCTACACTTAATTTTAAGGTGAAATGTGCATATTGATTAGGTTATTTGCATAACGATAGGCTTTTGAGCAAAATGTTTAACATTCATGAGCACATAAATTATGTTATGAATGATGTATATTCATGCAACTTGGCACAGGGGTAGAGGACATGGGTACTGTTGTAATAAGCATGATTGGGGGTTGTGTATGCAAACTAATTAGTTTATTTGCATAAAAGTATAAATATTTGTCAGCTTAAAGTTTTGGTTAAAGTTTTCGGTTAATGTTTTTGGTTAAAGTTTTCATAACTTAAGTTATGAATGGTGTACATTCATATAACTTTGCTTAGGGGTGCTGTTCAAGTGAGCATAATTAGGGGTTGTGTGCACACACTAATTAGTTTATTTGCATAACAATGAAAATATTTTTATGTATGATATCTTTTGAATTAAAGTGTATGTGGGGATTTTGTTTGCACAAATGATCATATATGTGAAGAGCATTGTTTACAACTTAATGTTGAGGTGAAATGTCTAAATTAATTCGGTTATTTGCATAACAATAGACTTTTGTACAAAATGTTTAATATTCATGAGCGCATAACTTAAGATATGATTGGTGTACATTCATGTAACTTGGCACAAGGGTAGAGGACATGGGTACTGTTGAAATAAGCATGATTGGGGGTGTGTATACTAATTAGCTTATTTGCATAACAATGAAAATGCTTGTACTTATAATATCTCTTAAATTAAAGTGGGAGTGGGGATTTTGTTTACACAAATGATCATATATGTAAAGTCCATTGTCTACACTTAATGGTGAGGTGTAATGTACATATTCATTAGGTTATTTGCATAACAATAGACTTTCGCATAAAATATTTAACCTTAGATAATAAATAACTTAGTGCTTTATTACAGAGGTAGAGGACATGGTTACTGATCAAATAAGCAGGATTTGGGGTTGTGTGTGCATACTAATTAATGGTGAGGTGTAATGTGCATATTCATTAGGTTATTTGCATAACAATAGACTTGCATACAAAATGTTTAACCTGAACTTGCTATTTGGTTTAGTTGTAGAGGGCATTGCTACTGGATGTGTTGGCATTTTGTCAGGATGTGTTGGCATGTTAGACAGGGTGGATTGGCATGTAGAACAGGGTGGGTTGGCATGTGGAACAGGATGAGTTGGTATGTGGAACAGGGTGGGTTGGCATGTGGAACAGGATGAGTTGGCATGTGGAACAGGGTGGGTTGGCATGTGGAACAGGGTGGGTGGACATGTGGTACAGGACATAATGGCATGTGGTGGAATGTCATATGGTTTCAGTTGTGATGGCATGCGGGTCATGTGATGGCATGTGGGTCATGCAAGTGGTGGAATGACATACAGTATCTGGTTTTCAGGTGTGATTGCATGGAGTATAGATGTGGGATAACATTTGGGACAGGTTGGAATGGAATCTGGGTCAGTCTGGAATATGCATTATTAGTGGTAATTGGATTTGTATTGTTTCTAATGTTAAGTTTGTCATACGTTAAGCAATATTGTTTCGCATAATTTTGCTTTAATGTTATTGTACATTTTTCATGCTGCTTGACTTTGCTTGACACATATTTTCTTAAATTGGAAGTTGTATTACAATCCAGGATGTAGTTCTGGAAATGTGTAGGGGCTGGGGGAGGGTACAGGTTGAAAAGGGGGTTAAATGGCATTCTTTCATTGACATTGGCTAGTCATGGCTTCTCCTTTGTTATTCATTTGATATAAAAAGAGGTGTTGTAGTTATAAAGACTGCTAGGTTTTACATGTTTTCTGAGTTACTTGAGCTTTTTTTGTCTTAAAATATCTAGGAAATCTCAAAAATATATTGAAGCTTGTAGAGTGCAAATGAAAATGTAAGTGCATCTTTCAAAGCTCAAGTAATTTCAAATCATCTGCCCTTCTACCCTATTTCTGTAAATACATGTACTTCCATCTATAAGCCCATTCTCTATACTAGCTTTGAATAGTCATGATTTTTTTTTTTTTTTTAAACTGAAGAAATCTAGGCCTTTCATTGACTCCAATGATAACTTTGATAAATGACCCCGCCACAGAGTGAAACTGTGCCCTATACAGCTATAACAGTACAACTTTGACAAAATGTTTTTTGTAATACTACTTTACTCCGTTATTAAAATAACCAAACATTTTAAGACTTTTTAATGATTTTATCAATTTATTTAAAATAATTATAACTGCAAATATTCTTGTTATAAAATAAAATTTTAGTTTAAGAATAAAAACACTAAATGAAAGTGAATAATCTAAGAAATACATGGTAACCTTACTTCATTAAAGTCTGTATAGCATTTTATCAGGACGGCCACATCCACTCATTTCTGGGCTTCTGCGGCCGAGGGTAAGGAAACCCTGCAGCCCATATATAAACCAGTAAGATCCTTGTTGGTGCTGTACTGCCCTGGCTTTCAGCATAGTTTGCAAAGTGTGCACGGAAGGTATGTTTTGGACTGAAAAATTTGCACCTATAATCGTCTTATTATTTTCCAAAAAACTGTAGCTTACTGGCTACTTATGTAGAAATTTATTTTAAGTTTGTTAAAATTGATTTTTTTTCAAACCCTCTTTAGGGTAAATTATAGTTATGAGAAATAGGTTCTACATTACTTCTTTTCTGAAATATTGAATGGCTTTAAGCCGCAAAATCTGAGGAAAAGATACGCTTAAAGACTGATTATTGTGAGGATATGACATCACAAATACACAAATAACTTGATTTCAGTCATTTTCACACAAATAAGAAACATTAATTGATTTGGATTCGGCACAATTATGTTAGAAATATCTGTTTTCATTTTTTCCCTTTTCAAAACAGTGCTTGATTTTGAAGATGTTTTTCTGGATAACCTCCCATCAGCGGAATGTTATGAGAAGAGTTTTATGCATCGTGATGTCATTACACAAGTAGCCGTAAGCAAGTAAGTGACAGTCCCACTCCTTCCTCCACTATTCAAAGATGGCAAGAATCCTAAATCTGAGATTCCAATTGTTTCCAAAATCTTTGAAGAATCGTTACTGTACTTTAAGAAATGTATAAATGATCAAACTCTGAATGTGCAAATGATTTGCAAATGACATGCAAATCACTGTTTACTGTACCTCAAATGTTTCATTAGAGCTGCTTTAACCTCAGCTTTAAAGTGAGGGATTATTCTTATAAGAAAAGCTCATCAACAAATCTTTTTAAGTTACTGTATGGTATCTTGCTAAATCCATCCGAGCCATTATGCTTATAGAGCCGGTGCTTATCCCCAGTTTCAACGGCGCAAGCGGATGAGAGTACATGACTGCCCCAGGACGGGATACCAGTCATTTTACAGCTGAGTGGACTGAAGCAAGTAGAATAAAGTGTCTTGCCCAAGGACACAATGCAGTGCTCACGACAAGAATCGAACCTGGTACATAAACTTTTCGAATATGAGCATGACTCCTTAACCACTGAGCCACTTTACCTCCAAATGGTATGGTATCTTGATGTCTCCAAATGGTATGGTATCTTGATGTCTCCACATGGTATGGTATCTTGATGTCTCCATGTTTGTTTACCAAATTGATTTCTACTTTTTAAATTGTAATTAAAAAACAAAGTTGAACATAAAAAAGACAAAAGACAACACTTTTTTGCATTTAATTCTTATTTATATTCAAACATTATTGGGAAATGTTTAGTTCATAAGCTTGTAATGCATCAAATAATGTGTGTAAATCTAATTTATTCTGCTTGGGGGAGGATGAATCAAGTTAGTAGGTACTTATAGACAGTAATCTTAAACCCATTATTACACCCTCATGCATATGTTTTAGAATTTTGCTTGGGGTGGGAGTTTAGGGGGTAGGTAGGAGCTTGAGTTGGGGTAGTGGCTGGGGTTGGGGTAGAGGCTGGGGTTGGGGTCGTATAGTGGCAGGACTTTGGGTATGTTCAGTTGTTTGGATAGTTTTATTTGTCTCTCTTTTTTTTCTTTTCATATATATCCTTTTCGATGTAATCTTTTTTCTCAACCCCTTTGTAACAATTGCCTCTGTACCCTCACAATCCATCACGTTCTTCTTGCTTTCCCCTTGTACAACCTTCCCAGAGCTTCCCTCGCTCCCCACAACGCAATTGCTGAGTTCTTCAGAAAAATCCTGCGGATAAAAATTATCTCCTTCCTCCATCATGCTTCCCTCTACAACCATATTTATTTCTCCTCTTCCACCCCCTCTCTACTTTGTTTTTGTTTCACCCATGCACCTCCTTTCTCGATCACAGCTTTCTGACTTTTGTTCTTGATTTTCTATCATTCTCCTCCTGTTTTCTTTCCTTCCTACCTCTAGAATGATCTGACCTCTCAGGCACAATTTGACCCTCGTTGTCGTGGTGCCGTTAAGACCTCATCAAACAAACAAACAAACTATATATAAATATATATAATTATATGTTTCTAATATATTCATGTCATGTCTCGGGGACTTACGTTTAACAAGTTTTCTAAACTTTGTGTAGAGTCTCCTCAACTTTTTCTTGTGAAGGGGTTTGTTTATCTCTTCCCCTTAAAACAATTAATGAAAGTTCCATAATATAATGGGGAAAAAGTCAGATACTTTTGGCTGTTGATCTTATACACTTGTTTGGTTTCCACAAATTTATATTGATCCAGGGGAAAGAGATTACTGTTGCTATGCATGAAAAAGACACGTTCCCCTTTACCTAAAATGTCCAACTATTCCCTGGTTTTGGTGGGGAATTTAAAAGTGTACAATTGAGTTGTGTAATGTGTACTGATAAATTTTAGACAAGTTTGAAAGTATCCCTAGAAGAATATGACCCCAAACAATTAATCAAAGTTCCATAATATAATGGGGAAAATTTAGATACTTTCGGCTGTTGATCTTTTAAACCATGCTTTCCACAAAATCACTCCCCCCTCCCCTCCCCAAAAAAACTTTCATCTGTCAATGTATATAGTCTACTGTGCCTTTGATCATTTCTGTGGATACTAATCATATTTATTTGCTTGTTTATTAAGAAAATGAGTTTCCATAAACAATGATTAGTATGCTTCAGCTGGCAAGTTGGTCATACAAACTTTGGTTAGCTATCAAGTTTATAGAAAATTTATTGGAGTTTTCAGGTACATAAACAATTCTCCCCAAAATGTGGACACCTGTACCTATCAACTTAATATAAAAACTGAATTTCTGAGTGAAGGAGTTTATTCTCTTGTCTGATTTGTAAGTTTTGCTTTTCCTTCACATTTCTAGAACTGAGTTTATTATGACAGCCAGCATAGATGGACATGTTAAATTTTGGAAGAAGCAGGAATCAGGAATTGAATTTGTGAAACACTTTAGAGCACATTTAGGTGAGTCGGATTGATTGATTGATTTGTTCTCTACTTTTTTCTCCATTAGAAAAGGTAATATATTATATAACATGATAACAACAATTATGGGAGAGGAAGCAGGAAGCATACCCCTTTTTATGTCAGGAAACACTTGACCACCTAGCTTATTCTCATAGTACTAAAAGACTGAAAGTACAGTATGTTTAGCAATACAGATTTTAAATTTACCAAAATCTCTCTTGTATATCAGTTATTGGAGAAAAGTACTTTTCTCCTTTACTGTATATCATTGAGCTGTATCTTTCACTGAACTTGAAGTTTAGCACTCCTCCACCCTTTTACAATTCCAAAAATTCCAATTGCCTAATACATTTAAAAGTTAATTTCCCATCCCCAATAGAGAGATTTCATCACGTGACTCATCTAGAAGCCATTTTGCCGGGAAAGCGTTGTTGCGTTTCACGCGTCTTCACACAGCTCAGTCACATCACACGTACAACAAACATACTGCCTGCTATCCTACCTACTAGTACCGGTTCAGCAATTTTTATTGTTTTTGTTCGCGGCGGCAATTTTACTTCATATTTTCCTAACATTTTATATATTCACCGGGTATACAAAAACAACTTTAACGTGAATGCCATCTGCTTGTTCGTTATATGCAGACAAAGCCTACAGTATATACCTGGCATAAAGTTCTCACTGCAAATCCTAACGTGAACAGAAAGTGAAAGACGTTGCATGGTACAGCAGAAACCCACTTCGAATGTCAATCAGGATCAGATGGAAACATCTTTTTATTTCCCGGCACACGCGTATTAATGCAATTAACAGCACAGCAAGATTCCAGCATAATTATCTGACGATAATTATCTTATATAACATGCAAGCATTTATCAGTCTAAATAAGTGTACAGCAGATGATCGTTCACCTAACAAAATGGCGATGTAAACAAAGTCATGTGACCTCATGTCAGCTGAAACAACCTTATACAATCTACCTCAGACATCCAAGACCCACCAAGTTTTATCCCCATAAATCGCTTTCTCAATTTTGAACTATGTACATTTCCCATTTGTATTCTAAACTCTTCATGATTAAGTACCTTCTGATTCTTTCCAAAGTCATATGATTGTTTTCAGTTTTATTCAAGCTGAGAATTTATTGTTTGAGTTCTTTCAAAGGTAATAAACAATGAATATCCATATTTTGGGTGTCGTTAAAATGGGTTTTTAGTTTCGATAAAATTTGTGAAAGGTACAGTATCTTCTTTAAAACTTGCTTTGTGTGTAGTGGGAAATGATATTTCAACATTGCATGTTGATGCATTTTATTGCTCAGAAGAACATGGTTGTGCGACTGTATTGTTTTTATTGTTGCCTCCTCAGGTAAAATTGAAGACATGATCGTTAGCAGTGATGGATCTCTCATGTGCACAATTGCTGATGACAAAACTGCCAAGATATTTGACGTTGTCAATTTTGGTGAGAAAACTAAAAATAAATGTGTAAAATAATGTCAACAATGACTACCATTGTTTGTCATTTTCAACAGAATTTTGGAGTCTTGGGATTAGTTAGAATCCTCACAATAGCCTTGTCCCATTTGAAAATCTGTGTTGTTAAAGATCTATGGATAGGTAGCAACAAATTGAGCTTAATTGGAAGAAAATATGCTACAAACCATGAGAATAAGCTATAAACCATGAAAATAGGCTACAAACCATGAAAATAGGCTATAAACCATAAAAATAGGCTAGCAGCCATGAAAATAGGCTATAAACCATGAGAATAGGCTATCATAAACCACACAAATAGACTACAAACCACAAAAATATGCTATAAACCTTGAAAATAGGCTATAAACCATGAAAATAGGCTATAAACCATGAGAATAGGCTGTAAACTATGAAAGTAGACTACAAACCATAAAAATAGGCTATAAACCATAAAAATAGGCTACAAACCATAAGAATAGGCTGTAAACTATGAAAATAGGCTACAAACCATAAAAATAGGCTACAAACCATAAAAATAGGCTATAAACCATAAAAATAGGCTATAAGCCAGGAAAATAAGCTATAAACCATGAAAATAGCAAAAAAGATAATACAATTTTGAATTTTAGGGCCGTAGTACAGTATATTAACAAATGATGCAAATTTTATTTCACAACAAGAAAACCTATGATAACCTATTGTTTTTCAATTCTTTTGTATATGGGAGCAGTTGCATGTGACCAAAAGACTTTGAATTTCCATCATACCCTCTATCAAAATTTAGCAGCAGAAAAAAGTAGAATGATTTCAGTGACTGAAATTTCGGACAGAATGAGAATTTTAAAGAATTACAATAAATATTTTGGGCTGTCCTCTCTATCATACATCACAACTTTAGTACTTGAAAGGGAAAGTGAATAGTGTTCAGAAAACCTGGCAGGGGTGACTCTCCTGCCGTCGGGACCGACAGCTTAACGTCCCCTCCGAAGGACGGTGTGCGCTAGTGTGTAACATTTATGTCCATTAGCTTAAATTGTATACCACAATTGATATAGTCATTGCATAGCTTTGAGAGATAGGAGGAGGGTAGGGTTGGAAAAAAATAACGAAAAGTCACTTGCCAATCATATATACAACTTGCCAAGGCTGAATTAAATGTGGCAAGTAGCACAGTATGTTATAATATTTCTACTTGCCACATTTTTTTTTTTTTACTCGCCTATGGTGAGCAGGCGAGTGCTTATTCCAACCCTGGGAGGGGCGATATTTAGCAATGAATAAGACAAATTTTACAATATGAAAAACAATGAAAATCTCATCCATGTGTAAAATTTATTTTAAAAGTGGCTAAGTGGAAACTTGCTCACAATTTGTGCTTTTTTACTCCTTGGATATGAATGCAAGGGAGAACTACTTTTTGTGGCCATTGATGTTAATTCCTGATGATCTGTGCAAAGATAGTAAACACGCACAGTATAAGATTGTTGGCCTTTTTTCACCTTTTATTCCACAGGCAGTTATTTATTTTGAACATCCATTTTTCCCAATGTACGTATGTAGAAATATATTATAGAAATAGAAATGTCATACAAATTAAAACATGGAAGTGATATACAAAAACAGCACAGGAATAATTTGATTGAGTATTGTTGCTTTACACTTGACTACGTAATGTTTCTTTCTTTCCATGGTCATATATGCTGAGCAAATAAACTCTTTTTGTCTCAACTTGTGGCATTACTTGACGTGTGTGTAACTCATTTGTTTGTCATTATTCCAGATATGATCAACATGCTGAAGCTTGGATTCTATCCTGGACATTGTGAATGGATATTCCGTGCTGGTGATGCTATCTGTGCTCTAGCTATGTAAGCTGTTCTTGTTCTTTACTCTGACCTCAATAAGTCCTTTTGTCCTTAACCAAAATTGATTTTGCTTATTTCTACAATTCTCATGAAAATTGAATCAATGCTTTTCTCTTTTTTTTTTTTTTTTTCTTTTATAACTCGAATGCTTTTGTTTATTTTTCTCAATATTTCCCAATCATATAAAAATTATCTAATTTCTATCTAGTAAAAGTTGCCATGTAGTAAATTTGTGTTATTGTTGTACATCATTCAAGTTATTCCTCCCAAGCCAATGAAGACTCATTTAGACTGGTGCTTATCCCTGGTCTCCATGGTGCACACGGATAAGAGTACTTGACTCCACCTGGACGGGACACCAGTCCATCACAGGCTAACCCCCCCAGTAAGCTGCTACTCATTTCAAAGCTGAGTCGCCTGGAGCAATTGGAACTAAGGTGTCTTTTTCAAGAATACAACGTGATACCCATAGTGGGAATCGAACCCAGTACCTTTGAAGTATGAATCAGCTGCTCAACCACTGAGCTGCCAGGCTCTACGTTATTATTTAATTTCTATAACTATTTCATTATTTTCTAAAATGTTTTGTTATCAGCTATTGTAAAATACCTCACTGTAGGAACACCCCTTCCCTCTAAATATCATGTTACTTGAAAAAAAGAAATAAACTATTTGAAAGAAGAGTCAATGTTTCCAGAGTAAAATTGATTGTGACATTGCAATGTACATGTTTGTACAAGATTCTCACACATTCAACATGAGAGTTTGATTTGTATCAAAGAACTAGTGACAGCTTGAAGCAACAAAATTGAAATTGCTAAGAGATGTATTAAAAATTGTGAAATAGTAAAAGTTGCATCAAAATTAGTTAAAATATGACCAATTAAGAATTGTTCTTATTTACAAGCCTTCTTATACATCATTAGAATTTCTGATATGAATTCATTTTCATTTTATTCCCTTGCCTTGACTGTTTGGAGGGTTGATGTGTATGCATTGTATATAGTTTCAAATTTTATTTTGTAACTTAGGCCTTTGGTCCAAGTACAACATACATGTACAACAAATAATTTTGTAATAGTAGAAAGGCAATCAGAGAGAGATAAAAGATACAAAATTTAAGAATAATATGATGTCATACAATAATATACTTAATTAAACGAACATAACATTTGATGGAGAGTCATTTAACATGACCTTAGGGTCATGTTTAATCAAATTTGTAATGGAAAAAAGACTATTTTGAGGTTCATTAAATAGTAGCTTAGAAGTTTTGGGATGGTTGGAATCCTTTTGTTGTAAGTTGGTATGTATTTTGATCTAATATCTAAACGAATTGGGCAAATTAACAAAACGTGGTATTCATCGTCTATCTCATTACTCTGAAAGTGAACACACAATTACAATGATGGGGTCGCCTGCATTGATAGTAACAATGCTATCACGAAACTCCTAATTGCCCGGACGAGAACACAGGTGCGCCGTACGGACAGACTTAACATCGACAACCAAGTCAATGTCCACGGCCTTCGATAACCAGATGTGGTGCACTGGGGTGTCTACCCAACCCAGGCTTGAACCCAGGGCCTTGTGGTCTGTAGACATGTATGATAACCGCTACACCACAGATGGTAGATATCTCATTACTCTGACAGAAATCACATATACGTTCATAGTAACTATAATGTTGTTGTATCTGTGCATGTGGACCTTCAGCTTGAGAGCTCCACAATCAAGTCTAGCTACTAACCATCTGTTACAGTAACAGGAGTTAGGTAGCTCAGTAGGCAGAGCGCACGACTGAGATACTGGAGGTACTGGGTTCAAGCCCTGGTCAGGTCTAAACAGTTTTTCCACAGCTATGCAGACAGATACGCCGTTCATCAAATCGGAAGTACGCCGTTTGCAGCTCCTGCTCCCCCATTCAGCTGTTGAGAGAAGTGGCAATAGTTGAATGATGCTTGCTTCCCTTCGGAGGGGACGTTAAGCCGTCGGTCCCGATGGTAGGACAGTTACACCCTACCTGGTTTTCTGAAGACGATTCGAGAAGAGAAGCGTGAAAACGCGGTGTTCATTCACTTCCTTGTGCAAATGGATGGATGATGTGCCGTTTGGGCAGCTCCTCCCTATTCTAAAGCTCTAATGTTTGTCAAGCGCTCTTGAATATACTTGTATAGAAAGGGCGCCATATAAAATAATTACTATTACTATTACTATAAACATCAAATACCATGGTATATAGTTTTTTATAGATTATTTTTTTTTTTAATTTTTCTATTTTTTTTTTTTTATAGATAGTATTTGATAGATTTTATAGTCTGTCTACTATCTCATGAATGTCATTATACCAGTTTTGATGGTTTATATCATAAACATGATCTTTTAGAAGTTGTAAGAACATTCAAAGTTGTATATACTGTAGTACATTCTTGAAAAGTAGAAACTTTGATCAGTCAGCTCAGAAACAGTACAAGATTTATCACAAAATCTGACTGATGTTTGTCTCAGAATTTTATTCATAACCAAATTATATAAAAAACATAAAAACTGTAAAATTATTTTGTAATAAGTTACAAAAGACACTTATATCTCAATATGACCCACTCTAGTTTACCTTCATGTATTTTTATCTCCACTTAGTTTATGATTATATTTGATGTCTTATCTATTTTTGCCCAACCACTTTATTACTTTTTTCCCTGGGCTTATTTATGTTACTGGGTGTGTGCGTGGGGGAAAGGTTGCGGGTTTCTCTTTTCCTTCTATTTTCACTATTTCACTTTTCTATACATTTCCTTTGTAATTAATTATTCAATTTTAGTTACGGTGGGCTGATTGTAAAAGCTCCGGCTTCTAAGCCCTTCCACCATTTCCCCATAAATTGTTGTCTTTTCATTATAAATATTGTAATATATGCATGAAAATGGAAAATAATCAAATCAAATCTAATTAAGAAGAACAAATTATTTAAATCCGGCTTAAAGCTCACTGTTACATGTAGCTCATCAAGCATGCTGTTAGCTTGTTGAATTATTATTAGTATTATTACAATTTATATAGTGCCAAAATCTATGTAAATAATCATTGGTACTGTACAAATAAAATATTACATGATTACTTTTTCTTTTAAAGTTTAAAAAACTAGCCCTAAAATACTTAATGTAATTAAAACATGCAGCAAAAAAATATATAAAGTAATAAGATTTAATATAAGTAAAAATAGAGAAAAACTAAAAGGATTTAAGAACAATACATCTACACCAATAGAACATTAAAAGGTAAAATAACTTCTTTAAGTACTAACAAATTATGATTTAAAAAGAACATATGGTAATAATAGACTAGAAATAAAATATTACATGATTACATTAAAAATAAAAGATAATAAAACTAGTTCTAAAATACTTAATGTAATTAAAACATGCAGCAAAATAGTAGTACAATCAAATATAAGTAAAAATGGAGAAAAATAAAAGTGAGGATTTAAGAACAATACATCTATACCAATAAAACAGTAAAGGGAAAACAAGTTCTATAAGTACTAAGAATTCTAAGAATTATGATTGAAAAAAAAATTCCATTATGGTTGTAATAGACTAAGCAGTAAAAGGTCTAAGAAAAATATGAAATAATAAAAGTAAAAGGTAATACAAAAATATATGTAGAGTGAAAGAGACTAATAATCTAAAATATAATTAAAATCAAATGTCAAAAGTATCTTTAAAAAGATGAGTTTGAAGAAGTGTTTTGAAAACAGCAAACAAATCAGCATTTTTGATTTGTGTGGGTAAGCAATAGCTTATGGTGAACTTACATCTTGCTTGCAGTGAGCTGATTATAGCCTCAAGCCAGCTCATTTTTGTTTTGCAATGGTAATACAGGTTACAATATCAAAACTGTAGAATTTTAGCACTCTGTACAGTGCATATCTCCACCTGCTTGATGATTTCAACATGCCTAAAATGTGTAAAGTTCACCCCCATCCCCAATACAATCTATCTCAGAATCCTAGACCCACTGTTTTATCCCCTAATCTCTTCATCACTTTAATCAGTGTATGCCATTTGTATTATAAAGACTTCAGACTTATCTACCTTCATTTTTTTTAGTTTTATTCAGGCTAAGCATTCATTGTTTGAGTTATCTACCTTCATTGTTTTCAAGTTGAATTCAGGCTATTGCATTCATTGTTTGAGTTCTTTTCAGGCAAGATTCACATTCCATCCTTCTCCATTCATGCCAAAAGCAATTGTTTTGATTTTCTTTGATACACAACCACTAGATTTTCTTTTCTTTTTGAGTCAAGAAAATGGATTGTTTGGAAATCCTTTCAGGAGATGAATTGATTGTTCAGCACACATTCCATTGGAAAGTTTGAGCTAGAAGTCATAACAGATCTCATCCAAAAACATACCCACCCATTCATCTGTGTCCTTCACCTGTTTCAATATAGCTTAAATTTTAGTCACCTCTTTCTTTAGCAGCAAACACAACACACACAAAATTTAATCCAAATCCAATTATCAGTTCTTGAGGTAGGCAAACAAACTGACAAACACAGGCAAAAACATAACCTCCGTCCAACTTTGTTGGTGGTCGGAGGTAATTACAACTTTGTAAAGGTTCCAATCATGAGCTTTCAACAAACTTGTGGTGATCCGGAAGTGATCTCACCATTTCTTTAAGAGAAATATCAGCTTCTCAAAAGACTAAACTGTTCTCATCCACTTCAACAACAGAAACTACATTACTTCTTTCTTTGCCCCAGCCTCCGTCTCAAAGATTCCATTATCCCTAGTAAAGACAGTTTCTCGCTTTCTCAGAATTCTAAGCTCTCCTATTTCCCCACATTAACACCCTCAAAACCAAGTATCACAAAATCTTCAATCTCCTCAGGGTTCTCTCCAGCACTGACTGGGTAGCCAATTGTCTTACACCCTGCTCACCTTATGCCGCTCCCTCCTTAGGTCCAGGCTGGACTATGGCAGCTTCGTCTATGCCTCTGCCCACAAACATTACTTGAGGCACCTCAAGGCTACAGAAAACACTGCCCTAAGGCTCTGTCTTGCTGCCACCCATACCACCCCCTTCACCAGTCTCCACGTAGAGGCCAATGAAGTCCCCTTTGACCTCAGGTGCGCCAAGACTGGCCTCTCCTTTGCTCTTTGTATCCTCACCGATCCGCGGAACCCTTACTTCCATTCCATTTGCTCTCCCTCCTTCACCAACCTCTTCAATCTCAACAAATGCATTCCCCCACCTTTTGGGATCCGGATGCACTCTCACTCTCTATTGCCAGGCACACTATCCCTCCCATGCTCACCTGGGTTATCAATCCCCCCAAGGTTTTCCTTAAATTGGCCTTTCCTCTTACAGGAAAGCCACAGCCCAGCCTTCTTTCACCCCAAATACTGCCAACTCAGTAGACATTTCCACAACTTCTCTTTCCTCTTCACCGACAGCTCCACACGGGAAGGCTCCTCTGCAGTCGCCGCCACCTGTCCCGGCCTCACCCTCTCCACAAGGTTGCCTGATGGAGCCTCATTCTACTCTGCTAAAGCAATGGTCATCCTCATAGCCTTAAACTTTGTTGAACTCTCCTTCTGCCCCCACTTCGTCATCTTCTTCGACTCTAAATCTCTTCTCACTGGCATCCTCAACATGCTCTGGTCCAATCCACTCATCCTACAAATCCTTAATAAACTTTACGCTCTTTCCTCCTTAGCGGAAAATATATATATTTTTCTGGATCCCCAGTCACATCGGTATTCCCGGCAATGAGAGAGCCGACAGAGCCACCAACAACCCTCTGTCAAATCACGTTTCTCCTTTTCCTATCACGCACTCAGACCTCGGTTTCTTCACTTCCAGCTACCTCAGTAAGACCTGGCAAAACTCCTGGAATCTTGAGATCAGTAACAAACTTCACACCATTAAACCCAAAGTCGAGACTAACGTCCCCCTGCACAGTTGTAACCACAGGGAGGACGTTGTTATCACCTGCATCCACCTCGGCCAGACCTTTCACACCCACTCACCTACTTTCCGACTCCCCTGCTCCTCTTTGCCCTACAAACAACACCGATCTCTCGATCAAGCATATCCTTTTAACCTGCCCCATATACCTGAACTCCAGATCACACCTCTCCCCCTCTATCTCAATTTCCGATCTTTTCAAGAACAATCCTACCTCCAACTTCATCACCTTTCTCCTCAACAGCAATTTATTCCACCTGATCTAAACCTCCTTTTCCTTCCCTTCTATGCCTTACCTTCCTCACCTTCCTATTATTACCTTAACTTCTTTCCCTTATCCACCTTTTCTTCCTCCTTCCCTGTATCCCACCTATCTTTAGCCTTTCTGTCCTAACTCAAGCATCTTAGTTTTTAACACCCTCTTGGCACATTTGACTCTGACTGCCATGGTGCCGTTAAACATCAATAAACCAAACCAAAAGTATTAAAACTCTTATTCTGTTAAAAGATATCAAATTCTTTCTATATTAGCCAATGAAATATATAATGATTCTAGGCTCTGCTAGTGCTTTAAATAATATATGTCATAGATATATATAAAATCATGTTTATCTCTCTATGTGTGAGAACAGATCAGAGAGAGATTCGGGATTAATTCACATCTATGATGGAAAAGGATTAGCAGAGGAGCTACACATACTTGATGAACTACATTCAAGCCCGATAGTCGTCATGAAGGTAGGGTAACAGATATTCTGGAACATCACCCCTCATTGAAATTTTTTCAGCATACTGACAAACATAGAAATAATCTGGCCATTTTCATTTTTTTTACCATCCATGGTATTTTCACCATACATGGTAATCTTTTACCATCCTTGGTTAGGTGAGAAAGTGCTGCCATAGAGAGAATTCTGACGTTTGGTGTCATCCACCAATGTAAATCTTTTAAGCAAGCTGAGGACGAATTTAGAATGTATACAGTAAAGAAAGGCTTTACACTTTTGTTTTACAATAAACAAAACTTAAAAATTTCATTTCCTTTATTGAATATCTTATTTATTTTAATTGAGACTTCTATATGCCAAGAATATTTAATTTTAACCATTGGTGAGCTGGTTTTTGTTTGTGTATTAATAGTAGTAATATGTGTATCAGACCCAGAAAAAACTGCTCAATACGCCTGGCGAAAAGGTGCCGATTATGTAACAGAAAAGAAGAAAGTTAATTAACTAATCAAAAAATAAATGGAAAAAATGATTGCAAAAATCAGAAACAGTTCCTCCATTGTTAAAAAAACACCTGAAGACTTTTCTCTTCAAGAAACACTTTCTGCAGTAATAGTTTTTGTGTTCATCTCTTTTATTTTCATGTTATTGTTGGATTATTTGTGAGTGGAGTTGGTTTTGTTCTGTAAAGTGCAGAGAACCTTGGGTTTCTGCTCTATATAAAACACTGAGAAAGTAAGTAAGTGCATTTCAGATCAAATTATTTACATCATCTTTACATGTTTTTTTTTTTTTTTATGCAGTATAATCCTGTATTTGAGATTGTGATCTCAGTTGATGCTCAAGGGATGCTTGAATACTGGTGTGGGCCGAAGGCTGATTACAAATTTCCAAAAAATATTGGGTTCAAGTTTAAAACAGATACAAGCCTCTATGAGTTTGTCAAGGTAAGTGAGAATTGTTACTAGAAAGTTGAAAAATATTTTCTTTTTTCATGGAAAAATTTACAGTCATAGTATGTTTTGCTTAACCCTTAGTTCAGTAGTAGAAAATGTTTCTTATGCAGTTAACTTAGGTTAAAGTTTTTTGGGGTCTTGCCTGGAGTTTAAAATTTCCCACGGTTCTGAATAAAGGTCTCAAAATCTTCCCACGAAAAATCACACAGAAGTAATAATGATGATGTAGTGAATACATCTTTATATACTTCCCTCTATCACATTTTAATGTACTTTTCATCGCACAATTACATGGGAAACGTTTATAGGCACATATTTACCACATTTACTGTTGTTTACTTAAGAAATTAAAAAATCCTGCAAAATCCCGATTTTCCACGGTTTTAATCGCTGAAACCATAGATTTTTACCAGCTCCAGTCTTACAGTTTGGGAATGAAAAGTGATGCCTCCTTTCCTGTTATTGAACATTTTGAAAGAAGAGCAAGGAAAGTCTGTTTTAATTGGTGTGTGGTTATCCATGATGTCGGATTTATGCCTTAGCCTATGCCTCCTCAAGGTGATAATTAATGTAACATGCAGTTACTTAAAATTTTTGAGTTAGTCTAAATATTCACATGAATAATCTCCTACATTTGCAATGCTCTTTTTTTTTAAATTGAACCCTTTTGAGGTATACTCTTCAGACATACTGTATTCTTACAATTCAGCAGTCAATTATAAGATTGGTAACATTTCCTACAAAGATGAACTTTTCTCTTCCAATTTTACATTTTAAAAATTCTTTCAGATATTCTGTATTCTATATTTCAAACAACTTTGCAAATGGAAAGGTTTGTATTAAAAATAGACATAATGTAAAGTTACAGATCCAAAGTGAAGAAAAAATGGAAGACACTTTGTAATATAATGGTGGTAATAAATGATACTTTGTAATCATTTACATGCATCCATTTATAATGAATTTTATTTTATCTTTAGACTAAAACAATACCAACAGGACTTGCAGTGTCTCCTAACGGAAAGCAATTTGCAACAATCGCCAAAGACAGAAAGGTTGGTACACTGTTTTGAAATTATTTTTCACATTTCATGTCAAAACTTAACAGCCTCTTAAATAAAGCATAAACCTCTGTAACATTTCCTCAACTTTATATGGAAAGCAACAACAAATTTAAAGGGGGAGTCTCGTTTCAGTACAATTGGGTTATTACTGACCATCATGTAACTTCCAGTTGTGGATTGTTTCTATTAAACCCGCAAGATATTTGATACCCAGTTTATGTGCGGTAAGGGCATGCTCATTTTAATTCTATAGTGTGCAAGTATGACTTGTGTGAGAGTATGTGTACAGTGATTTGAAGTGTGAGAGACTGTGGGAATAGCATTTATGTTCACAGTGCCATAGTCCAGCAGGTGTTCTTGTGAGTCAAAACACCTATAAAAGATATAGTTAGGCCTATTGATATATAGGCCCAAGTATATAGTTAAGCCTATTGATATATTTCAACTGTGGTGTTACGCTTATCATACATGTCTACAGACGACGAGGCCCTGGGTTCAAGCCTGGGTTGGGTAGACACGCCAGTGCACCACAACTGGTTATCAAAGGCCTTGGTTGTCGATGTTATGTCTGTCCGTACGTCGTACCTGTATTCTCGTCTGTCGGTTTTAAGCGTTTCGTGATAGCATTGTTATTATCATAACCGATTACGCAGGCGACGACCCCGTCATTGTAGTTGTGTGTTCACTCGTCGTCGTCGTATTGATATATTGATTTGTGTAATTGCTTCCAATACTACCTCAACATTGTGGCATTTTAAGTCTACTGCATATTGCCAGAACATAAATTTGAATTTGATATAAATATTATAGTTTGTAATAAAAACATGATAAAAACATTTTCAAAATGAATGAATACCATCAATGTAACAATACTAATATTGTTTGTTTCTAAAACAGCAGAACCGACCTATAATAAAGGGTATCATGATAAATGTTTCTAAACCACATGGTAATATCTGCTTAGGGAACTATTATTTGACTTAACGCAAAACGATATTCCTCCTTTGGCAGGAGAATATGAGTTATTTTGTTAATCTTCCATTTCCTCATGTTTCCCACTCTTCTATATTACATGGTTTATTTGGCATTTATTTGATTTGAAGTTAATTCAACAAGTGATTTAGTAGGTAAGGAGGTTATTTATGATTATAAAATACAAAAAAATAGCCCCACTGTACGTCACGTCACCTGGTTCAAAATTGAAAATTATTTGTAAATTAGAAGAGCATATAGCAACAAGAAATGATAAGTTAATGTCCCGTCATGAAAAATGGCTCTTAATATTGCATCTTTTAGGTTGATTTGTTTGTTTTTGGTATCCTCTCGGGTATTGCAGTCTTTCCTTTTTTTTCTTTTTCTTTTTTCTTGGGAAGTTTTAGAATGTTTAACTTTTAATCATGGACAGTTATGTTTTATGAATTATGTCATTATAATTGTATTCCTTTGTGACACTTTTTCATTGTGATGATATGTTACATATGAGATTAAGAAATAGATTGTATTGAAAACAAAAAAAAAAAAACAATACTATTATTTTTTGTTTCTAAAATGACCCATAATAAAGGGTATTATGATCAATATTTCTAAACCAGTGGTAATATAGGGGGAACTGTATTATCTGCTTGATAACAAAGGAACATTTGATATTATTTAATTAAAGGTCACACCCACCTCAACTCCCACCTCCTTATGACTCCCCACCCCCACCCCTCTGCAACATTTGCCATTGCACCCTCACAATCCATCACGTTCTCCTTGCTTGATAAATTCCCAGAGCTTCCTCGAAACTCAATTGCTGAGTTTTCCAAACAACCTCCGGATAAAATTATATGATGCTTCCCTCTACAACCATATTTAGTCCTCCTTCCCCACTCCCTCTCTCTCTACATTACAACACAAGTTTTCTGGCTTTTAGTTTTTTTTAACTCTCCTTTTTCTCAGGCACAATTTGACCCTTGCTGTTGTGGTTCTCATCAAACAAACTGATTGTGAGAAATTAGTGATGTTATTGATAACACACGTAGGTTCCTACGTTCTATCTGGTGAATGTATGATCAATAACATTGCAGATATCTCGCAATCAATAAGGAAAATTGAAAACTGGAAGTGACGTTGACAGCTCGGCAGCGTTCACTTCTGAAATTATTTATGGGACAACACCTTTCCTTTAAGTACAACGATATTCTTCCTTTAGCATATAGTTTTAGACCTAACCATGAGGCTTTGTTGTCTCTGCCTTGACTATCTTCATACCCTGACCTCATCTTCGTACTATATCTCCTCCTTACCTTGCAGATACGGGTATTCAGATTTTTAACTGGTAAACTTACAAAAGTATTTGACGAGTCCCTGAAGAACTTTACAGAACTGCAGCAGATGAAGCAGCAGCTACCAGACATGGAGTTTGGCCGTAGGATGGCCGTCGAAAGAGATCTTCAGAAAACAGATCATTTTGCCAATGCAAATATTGGTACTGTCTTCGTGTCACTAGTTATTAGTTCCCAAATTATCTCATTTGATATCTGTTGATATGAAGTTAATACTTGAGCAGAAACAAACTTTATTTGGTGGATACGTTATGAATTTCCTTCCCACAAATCAAAGCTGTGATATTTGTAACTGTTTTTTAAACCTAAAAAAGATCTTGATGATCGTATTCAGTTTGAATGATCTTACTGCCTTTAAACACTTTGTTTGATCAGTAAGTATTAATTCAATCAACCAACAAAAGTACGCCCTTTGTTTATTTTGGTTTGGAAAAACACCAAGTTTTTGTTTAAATTTTATGGGGAGCTACTATAAAATTACCTATTAAAAATTAGCATTAAGTTCTGCATAGATTACAGAATGTGGACCAGTTCCAAAAGAAAAAGTGTCTTAATTTCATAATTCCTTAAGTGTCCAATATTTTTAGTTTTTTAGTTTTTAGGATTGCAGAACAATTTGCAGTTACATTTTCCACGTACAAATTTTGTATATTCAAAGCATTTTATGTTATTTTCTTTCAATTTTAATAAAAAAGAGTGCCAAAATTCATTTGATCACTAATATTTTTGCATAACTTGTGGGCTTCGTAGGTAAAACTTAACATGTATTTCCTAAGTAAGTCAATTTGCCCTTGATGCCTTAAGGTAAGACTAGAAGAATGGTTTATGTAACAACAAATTCCATCATTCTTTGCGAGTACAACATAACATTCCATTTGACACATTTTGGAACTAAAATGTTTAGTGGAACTAGTACCGTGACTAAAAAATTTGAATTTACAATAACAAATCTTGACACAATATTAAAATTAAATAAAAATTACACTGGTAGACAGAAAACATATTTGCAGTTCTTCCTGTTATAAAGAAAAACTGTTAGCAAAGAACATATATTTGATATAATTTTCAAGTTTCTGAGTAGTTATGAGTAAACAGACAACATGGCAGTATGGCTGGAAAAATCACCCTCACAAATAGCATTGCAATTTCTTAAAGAGTTCAATGAAAATATTGATGCTTGTTATACATGTAGGTGGAAAGCAATAGATTTTACCAATTTTCGGGGGCATCTGTAATTTTTCGATGAACATAATTTTTGTAAACGTTTTTCTTGGAACTGGTCCTTTCGCTCTAACTGGTCCACATACTGTAGTCTTTATTTAAAAAAAAAAAAAAAACCTTTTCCATTTTCAAATTTTAACTTGCATTGAAAGTTTGAGGATTTTTTAATATATGCATAATTGTTGATTATATGATCGGTGGCTCAAATTCTTCTTGTAATTCCGAGGCTTCCTTTTGTCACTAAAAATAATGAACATGTATTTGCCAGTATGATATTGTTGGAGGTAGAGTAACAAGCTAAAAACATTTTGGCCTGAATCAGGTGCTCTCCTTCAAGAATTGTGGAAGAGCATTTAAAACCAATGAATTTACATTCAGGTTTGTACATTCAGAGATTCAGTGGTTAAGGAGTCAACTGCAATTTTCTTGCCACTTTGATTAAACATTGAATAAGCTGCAACACACACATACAAAAACTCCATGGTAGTTTGTAACTGTGTAGTAGCTCAGTGATGAAGGAGTCATGCTCGTATTCGAAAGGTACTGGGTTTGATTCCCGTCGTGAGCGCTGCATTGTGTCCTTGAGCAAAACATTTTACTCTACTTGCTTCAGTCCATTCAGCTGTGAAATAAGTACCAGCACTGCTGGGGAGGTAATCTGTGATGGACCGGCATCCCGTCCATGGTGGAAGGGAGGGAGGGGGGGGGGGGGTCATGCACTCTCATTTGCTTGTGCCATTGAAACCGAGGATAAGCACCTGTATGGGCCTAATGGCTTGGTCGAATTTAGCTAGCTTAGCTTTGTCAATTCATATATCTCCAAGTTGTTTGAAACCTTGCACATTGAGACCTGAAAAGCTGTAAAGAGGCCAATATGATTGAATATCTTGATTCTTGTATTGTTTTAAGGCCAGGTACCGTGTTAAGGGAGACAAAAATATGCAGTTCAATTGAATTTTTTTATTTGTGTAAATATTTGCACGTAGACTGACAATCTAACCAATAACAGCTGCGGGAGTGACATTACTAGTACAATAACCGGCAGTGTGTCAAGCAATTTTCTCGAGATGATGATTCCTTCTTTTATAGATTTAAAAGAAGTTAGTTACCTCAGATGCCCTAAGACCTTTGAGAATAAACTGTTTGGACATGATGAAAATAATTGTAAAAATCTTGGTTGTTTTCATATATTTATGCTTGTAATGATTTTCATTTTTGTTTTCATGTATGATCATATACAGTCATGTCAGATTAGGATGAATGATTTCAATCAAATTACCATATTCGACTAATAAACGCCCAGGGTGCTTACGAAAATAGAATTGCTCCACTTTTATTAGAAATGACTTTGCTTAAAACCAAAAACATCTCAACCGCCCTCAAATGGAGCAGAGGCGGTTGAAGTAAAAGTTATATATTTCTTTCTTTCCCAAACCACAAAACTATACAGTTTCACCTTTTCAAGGCTCCATCAAGATAACAATTACACCCACTGGTGTTACATGGTATTTTTAGTGACACACATCTAAATATAATGACAATCCTTTGTAATATAAGTAGCAACCATAATCAATGCTGGTATTGTTTGTCTTTGATGCTGGGGAAAGGTGAAGTGAACTATTGAGCTTAGAACTATTTATACCTTAATGTTATGATGCAAAGTTAATCTTGTTGAATGATGTGGTTAATTTGTTGCTTGAAAATTGCAGGCCAAATTTTTAAGCAGTGCCTTTACTAATGTTTTAGGCATGAAGTTTCTTCCTGATAAGCGCTCCTGTTCTGGCCACGTACAGTGTACCATTCGAAATGCATGTTGTGAACTGGTTCTATACTGGCTCCACAATAACCACCACAAAAACATTGTGAGGGTGAGCTGCAAAATAAGCAAATAATGTAACAAAAAACTTATTTTAAGTCTTTAATTAATCAAATAAATTATGTTATCAGTCCAAAAAATGTTGAGTGGGCGCTTATTAGATTAGGGACACTTACTACGTCGAATATGGTATCCCAATGTTCCTCAAAAGATTCTCTAATGTTTAATCTCTGCTTATTAATGTGCTTTTTCCTTGCAGTGTACGATGCAAGCGGTAATTTTGTTATGTATGCTACCATGCTGGGCATCAAAGTCCTCAACATTTACACTAACAGGTGTAACAGGATCATTGGAAAGGTGAGGTGCCACCTTGTGTGTTGAATGGTGGGCTTCTTTGTAGACGTGACATTTAAGTTTGGGGAGTGATTTCGTTCATGGGTTTTTCTGTGGGTACTCCGGCTTTCCTTTCACTTGGCATTGGCTTCCTGTCGCACCGTCATACATGTAGTCGGTTGTGCTGGAAGTGAAGCACCTTAGGGTGGACCACCACGTAACTAGCCATCTTTTCCTTTTTCATTCCCCAAACATCACCACAATGTTTTGGGTGTTAAGGCCGTTACACACCGAACGCGACGCTGCGAGCGATTTTTTAAACAAAATTGAATAAAACAAAGGAAAAGAAACATTTTGACCTTGTTTTCAGAGAAGCATTGTCATTGCATGGCTATTCAGATGATAACTGAAATTTGATTGAAAGGGCCTTTCTACGCCCATTAAAGCAAAATTCGTGTCGCGACAGAAAATCGCGCCCCTTAAAGCAAATTTCTCCACAATTTAAACAAAAAAGTATTTCTAACAATTTTTCCAGTCTCATCAGAAAGCTTTAATTGTTAACTCCATCGTGTGTAAGCAAAAAGTCAAAACATCTTATCATATTTGTTTTCTGTATGATTATCTAAAAAATCGCTCGCCGCGTCACGTTCGGTGTGTTACGGCCTTTAGTCTGATGTGTTTAAAGATTCTCAAACAGCAATATTTGAGTTTCAAAGACGGCAAAAAAACAAACTTTGATGACAATTAACTTTTGCTTTGGCATGCATATATGCACCAAACCAGTCATTAATCAATCATTGTTATTTACATAGTGCTGGAAGCCAATAAATTGCACTATGAGTGTTGGTGCAGTGCACATTACACCCCCACACCAAGGGGCTGAAATAATGAACTTAGTGAACTCTGTTAACAAAAAATTTGTGTGATCTTTTGTTGCCATATTTACATTTTGGATTTTAATATCTCATATAAAATCTAAATTTTTTTCTCATCAGAATTGGTTGAAGTATAACATTTAAAATCTCCTTGACTGTTCATATGAAGCTATTATTAAAATAAGCAAATGATCTTTTATTTATAGCCATATTTTAAATTTTCTTGGAGTGAATCCATACAGTGGTATATGAGTACTTCCCCCTTCCTCCAAAAAAAAAAAAAGAAGAAGAAAGATGAGTTTAAAATATGAACATTGCCTGTATATATATATATATTATATATATATATTTTTTTTTTTTTTCTTCTTCAAATTCTCTCATTAGTCAATTTTTGTTATAGAAACTTCTGTAAAGGTATCAATTATTGTATGTCATTCTTTTCAAATATTTAACTGAACTTTCCTGATTTATCCATCACAGCCGGAGAATGTAAGGTTCCTGAATCTGAGTTTGTTTCAAGGCAGACTAAACAAGAAGTCTGCTGCTCTTACAATTGAGATGCAGGCATCTGATAATCCATCCCTCCAGATATTGAAAACAGATCCCACACTGGTCTGCTCCGCCTTCAAGAAGAACAGGTTTTACCTCTTCACCAAGAGAGAGCCTGATGATGTCAAGAGGTAGGAAAATTGTCTGGTTTTTCAGTAGCTCCCTCTACTTTGTTTCAACCATGCACCTCCCCCTCTCGATCACAGCTTTCTGACCTTTTGTTCTTGAATTTCTCTCATTCTCCCCCTGTTTCCTTTCCTTCCCACCTCTAGAATGATCTGACCTTTCAGGCACAATTTGACCCTCGTTGTCGTGGTGCCGTTAAGCCCTCATCAAACAAACAAACAGAGATTTTCTATTGTATCTGTGGGTGTTGGATGTTTGTGTGGGTTTTCTGTCAGTCTTGACACCATGAATATTGATTACAGTGAATACCAGGCATGATGCCACCTTGATTAATGGTGGGGTGCGGGCACTGGACCCCTTATATGTTAATGTACCCCAAGTGAAGAATTGGTCAAAATTAACAGATTTGTTTTGTTTTGATAGCAAAATTCGTGTCTGTTTGACCTGCATGACCCCACAAAATTCCCTTGTGCTCTACTCCACTGGCCAATTTCTGAGCCACATTAATAGTATTAGATCTTGTGTGCCTACAGTTTTTCTGTCAGAACTCATGAAGCAATATCTTTCCTTAGGAGGAATGGCCTGTCATTCATTCACAGTTAATGCACATATCACCTCAGGCATATGATACAGAGCTATCTTTATCACCAGTTTGCAAAAAAATTCTCCCACTGAGACAATTAACACAGATGACTGATTTAAATCACAAAAGTGCTCTGATTACTCAGCACTGGCTTTTGTAATCTTATACACACAAATACATTGGGTTACTTTACTGTGGTGTGCATGGGAATGACAGATAAACAAGCATTGTTTGGAGTGGAAACACAATACACTGAACAGGAAGCCAGGTTGGTAATTGCCATACCTGAGTTTTAACTCAGGTGTCGGGTGCGGGTAGGCCTAAAGAGAATTTTTTCAGCATGTGTTCCTCCAAACCCCAAATATGATTGTGTTTGACTGCAAAAAGTATTTTGCTACCCCTAATTTTCTGAATCGTAAAATTTGAACTTATGGTAGTGTTACTTGAACCAGATGCCACAAGTATATGTGAAATATTAGTTACCAATTAAGTGTTGGTGGTTAGGACATGATAAGATCAATGAAAGAGAAAAAGTTTTATTTTTCACAAGTTGAACTGTGTTGACCTTTTGAAGGCTGTTCATGTATTGATCTGTTGCTCCTTCATCACTGTCTTTTCCCTTTTTTTAGTGCTGATGCAGAAAGAGATGTTTTCAATGAAAAACCAAGCAAGGAAGAACAAATGGCAGCCACGCAGGTAATCACTGAGTTCCTTACGAATGTGGCAAAATTATTTCAACATCTGAAATGTAAATTAATATTGATGTATTTTTCAAAAGGGAGATGTTTACAAAACAAAAAAAGGAACTTGTGCATTAGACCACAAATATTATAACGTACAGATTTCTTTTCATTCGTAGCCTTATGGAAAAGGCTCATACTTATCACAGTCGACTTGCCAAACCCAGTTTTCTTCCGTGAACCTGAATATTATTTACTGTGGATTTTGAATGGTCTAACTGGAAGAGGTGTCACTCTCTTGAGGAATTTTAGGAGTCCAAGATGGCAGTCCAAAATGGCCACCGACAGATAGAAAAAATAACAAACGGATTGTCTGACTTCTACATCTAGATTTGCTCTTAAAATTGTAACTGCTCTTCTCTATGTGCATAGGGGAGGGGGCAGGGGGCACATTCCCCCAATGTTGCAGTGACCTACATGGTGCCCCTACTAAGTCATTTTTTACCATTGAACTAGTGTTGTAGCATATCTTTGTGCCGCCTAATGAAAAACATGTTCCTATGCCTATTTCAATGTGAACATGTTTTGCTCATCTGTCCTTGTGCACAACAAATTTCTTTGTTTACAATATGTTTAATAGATTACTCAAAGGTGTTTGGGATTGTGGTGGTGTGGTGTCACACTTAGCCTGTTATCAGCCGTTTGTACACAATTGATCTCTCTGGGCTAGTTGAATGACAGTTTTTTCAACCAATCACTGCAGAAATTTGCTGAGCAACAAAATCTGCATAACTAAGTGGGGCAAAAATCCTACATGATTCTGGTACAGTACAGCAAGCTAGCAATGCGTGCTGATACAGTCAATGCAATATACTGCACAGAATAAATTTCAGCTCACACAGACTGGGTGACAGACAAGAGGATGAACAAAACTTGCGCCTACGGGCTTTGTAAATCCGATTCCCGTTTAAATACCCAGAACGGTTAACAAAAAAATTTGGTTTATTCCTTTTGCTCAAAACTCTAAAGATCCGGGAAGTGCAATAGATGGATCCAAGCTAGCGGCAGGCCACATTAACATCTAAAAGGTCATGCATGATTGCAGATTTGAGGTTTGTTTGACCCATCTAGGTACTGCATTGCTATGGTTGGCGTGGCCTTGCTCAGAGAGGTCAATTTTCCTAGAGCTTTACACCTTGTTGGAAGAGATATCAATGTTTTTCCTAAGGTTGTTACTTTAATTGACCTCTATTATTTGAAATGCAGATGTTTGACCACAGAAACATTCCTTTATGGAATCACTATTAGAGAAGAGAAGCATGCAAACATAGTGTTCATTCACTTCCTGTCCTCGATTTGAACCGTCAAGTTCTCTTTGTAGAGTTGAAGTTTCAAGCATAAATTGGAAGAAGTTATAATCTATATTCTGTAGTATGTATTGTGTTATTATTAATAATAAATATTAATACATAAATTTATATAGCGCTAATTTTGTAAAAACATTCAAAAGCGCTTTACATACAAGGAAATTAGAAACGAAAACAAAAATAAGAATACAGAAATGACAACATAAATAGAAATACAATGGATTAAGCTGCACATTAGTTTAATGTCTTTTCAAACAAAAAAGTTTTAAGCTTAGTTTTGAAGGAGGTCATGGATACATTATCAATACATTTGAGTTCAGTTGGGAGTGAATTCCACAACCAAGGACCTTACTATTGATGCTGATCCTTTGAAGTAGCAATTAAACCAAATTTCAGGGACATTTATTTCAAGGACATTCATTTCAGGGGCATTTTTTTTAGGGACATTTATTTCAGGGATATTCATTTCAGGGATATTACCATTATCACTTTCACTTATTCTTTTTAAGGGTGGAAGTCAGAGGATATCCAGTCTAGCTGTGATCCACACAACACTAGGAGACATCCAAGTACAGCTCTTCTCCAACGAGTGAGTACTAAAATACATATGAGGCTGGTGTGTTATCATTTTGTGGCATCTCCATCTGTTCAGCGCAATTCATAGAAATATTGATGTCTAGAAGTAACATTATCTAAAATCAAAATTCTATTAGAAATTATGAAAAACAACACCAAATCTGATATTAAACAATTTAAAGTCAACCATTATACAGCCGAGTCCACCAGTACAGGGGTTCATTCAATCCAAGTCAAGAGTCCATCATACCCGAGTACACTTAGACTAGGGGTATTCATATTTTCACCGGCCGTCTTACATTGATACTTTCTTTTCTCTGTAGATGCCCAAAGACGGTGGAGAACTTTTGTGTTCACAGCAGAAACGGCTATTACAATAATCATCTCTTCCACAGGGTTATCAAAAGCTTCATGATTCAGACAGGTGACCCAGAAGGTAAGACACATATCTGTCTGCATCTGTTGGTATACGTTGCAGTAGATCCAAAAATGGTGTTTTAGCAACGGAAAAAGAGAGAGAGAGGGCGGATAAACTTAAGTGATTAGTGAATCACTGAACTGCTCTATGGTACTAGAGCATACGATATCCAGTGGCATCACTAAAAAATCCTAAAAAATTCAAAATGGTTCTAGTGTGTATTTGACATGATTTTAAGTAATTTCATGCCACCAAACCCACAAAAAAATGCAGGGCTTCCAGGGCTTTGCCCCTGGGCTCCCATTAGGGCTTTGCTAGGACCCCTTAAGTGGGGCCCTTGGACCCCACGCCATTTTGATGCACGCTTTGCATGCAGTTACACCAAAGGTGGTACATACTTCTAAATATAATTTCATTTATGCCCCCTAATAAATTTGTTCTGGTGGCGCCACTGACAATATTTTCTTCCAGGTGATTTTGTCTGTTCTGATGAAGAAGGTAAGGGAGTTTTTTGAATTGGTCGTTGTTACATTTTGGCACTTTGTAACACTTAGTTCTTGTAGATGGACCTTTCAAGGATGTTATTTGCAGCAAAGTTCTGAAGTTGGGTGGTGGCACAAATTAGTCTTCTTCCTGGTCGTACTCGATCAAGGAAATTGGTTGGAGGCATTGCTGGCACTAGCCCCTCAATGACCTTGTACATGAAAGTGAGGCGTAGTTGTTTCTGCCAATCCTACAAGCTGGGTAGATTTAGATCATTTAGCATATGTGTGACACAACCAGGATCTCTGGATGAGTAATCACCCGTGCAGCCCTGTTTTGCACACGTTTGAAGCAGACTAGATTGCATATATTTATAGCGGTCAATGTCTTGCTTTAAGTGTGGGTCTCACGTAGTGGGTACATACTCCATAATTGGGTGGACAGAGGCAAGATAGGATGTGCGCTTACACTTTGTTGGGCAGTTGCAGAGGTTTCTATGTAGAAATCCTGGGGTGCACACTGCTTTTTTGCTGATGTTTGAGATGTGTTGTTGCCATTTGAGATCATCAGAGATAAAGATTCCCAAGTATGGGTTATTTTCGACCTGTTCGAGGATTTTTACACTCAAGTTATAAAAGTAGCTGGATTTGTTACGTACACTGACTATGTAGCACTTCTTAGCATTGGATCTCATGCCCATTGGTGGTCCATTCTTTGAGTGCTGTGAGATCATTTTGTAGTATTTAGTGATCTTTGAATGATGGAATTGACTGATAAAGCAAGCAGTCGTCTGCAAAGGATCGTACTTGAGACTTGACACATTCTGGTAGGTCAGTTATGTAAGATAGGAATAAAACAGTGCTCCTAGGTACACCAGAGTCAACGGGTACTTCTTCTGAAGCTATTCTTTCTAAGACTACTCTCATGTTAGAAAATTTGACAGTGTATATAATTCATTACAATAAAGCCTCAAAGGAATATTCCCATAGATTTTCTTTTTTTCATATATGATAGAGAAAATTTGTAGCAACAAAGTGGTGAAAAAACTATGTTAATATCTTATTCCGTTTAGAAGTTATAACAGTTTTAAAGAATAAAAAATGTTTTTAAAACACCTTGACAGTATATGTCCTTCAGCTTGGTGATGTCATCAAGGCAATTCCAGCACACTTCGTATGTATTTTTTATAAATTTAATAACACTTTCTTTACATTATGGAACAGCATTTTTTGGTTCATTACAGAGATAAGGTGGAATATATAATTTACAAAAAAACGTTTTTTTCTTTTCTTGGTGTACATCACATTTACAATGAGAAAAAAAATCCAAATCATTTTCAAAGAAATACAAAAAAACGTTTTGTTGAAATTGTCTCTATGACATCACAGATGTTGCCAATCAGTCACTTTTGTCCAAATTCAAAAATACTTTTAAATTTTGTAACTTCTAAATAGAATACGATATCAACATAGTTTTTTCACCACTTTGTTTCTACAAATTTTCTCTTATTATATATGAAAAACTGAAAATCCATGGGAATATTCCTTTAAGACTTTACTGTAATGAATTACATATGCTATCAAATTTCTAACATGAGAGTATTCTTAGAAAGAATAGCTTCAGAAGAAGTAAGCGTTGACTCTGGTGCACCTTGAAGCACTGTTTTATTCCTACTGACCTACCAGAATGTGTCAAATAATCAATTTTAACTGATTTTCATAACACTTTTTGATATTTTCATGGTTTAAAGCATATTTATTTTCCAATTCAGCTTAAGTTGTTTCTTCCATCCATAGATCTGTAAGTTGTGGGTTAAGACAATAGAATGATATTCATGTGAACTTTCTTGCAGGAAATGGAACAGGAGGTGAATCCATTTGGGGTGGGGAGTTTGAGGATGAATTCCATCCAAAGTGGAGGCATGACAGACCTTACACTCTAAGCATGGCCAATGCCGGTCCTAACACCAATGGGTCACAGTTCTTCATCACCCTAGTTCCATGCGTAAGTATTTCTTTAAGGATTAGTTCAGTGGTCAAGCATGTCCATCTCATATGAAAGAGGACTTCAAAAGAAACAAAATGGTGAAGAAAGCATTCAGAAATCCTATTCCATTAAGGAGATATTCAAATTTAAAGTTTGGTGTCATTTCTGTAGAAATAACTGAAATCAGACTAGTTGTGATGTCACAGCCTCAGACTCCTCAAAGTCTTTATGTATTTTAAGGAAATTGTAATAGATAAATGAATATTTAATTTTTTCATTATTTAAATAGTTTTTGTTCAAACTTTCTTTAGGTGGTATATTATAAATACCCTTACCCATGGTTTATAAGCCACAAAATCACAGAACAAAATATGATAGAATACATAAAGACTGAGGAATCTGAGGCTATGACATCACAACTAGTCTGATTTCAGTCATTTCTATACAAATGATACCAAACTTTAAACTTAAGTATCTCCTTAACGGAATAAGATTTTTGAATGCTTTCTTCACCATTTTGTTTCTTTTGAAGTCCTCTTTCATACAAGATGGACATGCTGGACCACTGAACTAATCCTTTAAACTTTACGTATATATGTTTTTTAAATTGGGTACTTAATCCGAGTAGATTTGGGAACTGGCAAATACCAACCATCCAAGCTTTGGTAGCATATGCCATGGTAACTTATTTGTAAGATCTTCTTAGGAAACAAATATAAAAGAAGGGACTTTCTTCTTTATTTTTGCCTGCTCTAAGAATAAATTTGTATTCAATCTTAGAACTTGTTTGTAAAAAGGACAGAAGCGCCCGTGACATTCTGTGACAATTTGACAATTTTGTGACAAAATGAACATAAACAGATGTATTAAAATTTGTCTGACATTTTGTGACATGTTTTACCCCTTCGCTTACACTCATTGGTAATTTGATGTTGCATTTTAGTAGTGGATTCCATTTTTCATGAAACAGACATAACCAAATGATCCTTTCTATGAGTATCACCGGTCAACTGGTCATGATGTGTGAATCTATGCCAATCAGTTGTTACAAAGGCAAAACTGATGTGACATTCTTTGCAAAAGGTGCCAAAAATGATGTGACATTTGAGACATTTATGCCACAAATTAAAAAATTTCTCAGGCGACATTTTGTGACAAGCCGTCAATCATCATTCCATTCTCTGAATGGATAACCATGTGTGTGTTAAAGGATCTGCTGTCTATAAGTCTTTGAAGTTAGGTCAACCATAACTCAACAATTGAATAAGTTTGCAACAAAACTGAAGGTTATATGTCAGATGTCTGACAGTCTTGTAATGCTCCTGGCAGACAAATAATTTACCAATGTACTTGGGAGGGAGCTAGAAAATATCTACGATTCCGAAAGATCTAATCGCGGGAAAATCGGGAATACGCAGGAAATATTCATTATTTAAAAAAAAAATGTTTTTAGACTTCTTGAGTAATCAACAGTATATGTGGTAAATTTGTGTTCTCAAAACACCCCCTATGTAATTGTGGGATAAAAAGTACATTAAATTGTGCAAGAGGGAAGTGCCGGTATATAAAAATGTATTCACTACATTAATATTATTTCTGTCTCAATTTTTGTGGGAAGATTTTCGACACCTTTATTCAGAACCGTAGGAAATTTTAAAATTAATTCCAACTCCCCCAGACAGGAGAGCTGTATGTACCAGTTGTATCCAGACATAAATATTCATGGTCGTAAACCGCTCATGCATAATCATGTTTTTGTCATGCATAATCATGTTTTTGTCATGCATATTCATGTCGAATAGATTCCTCCCAAATAAATTGAACTAAACAACTTTTTCAATAGTTAATTAATTGCAACAAGAGCAGTTTAAGATGTTATAGAACCAATTAGGGTGTTTTAGCTGACGTCACGAGGTCATATGACTTTGTTTACATTGCCATTTTGTCAAAACCACTGTCGTCTGCTGTACACTTAATTAGACTTACATACGTTTGCATGTTGTTATATTATGCTGGAATCTTGCTGTGCTGTTGGTTGCTCTAATAGATGTGTGCAGGGGAATAAAAAGATATTTTCTCGATTTTCATCTGATCCTGATCGACGTTCAAAGTGGGTTTCTGCTGTACGACACAACGGCTTTCAAATTATGGTAGGCCTTACACACTAGAATTTGCACAGAGCACTTTATATCAGGTATGTAGGCTTTGTCTGAGTATAACGAACAATCAGATGGCGTTAACGTTAAAGTTACTCTTCGTATACCCGGTGAAAATATAACCTACTCAAGGAAAATATGAAGAAAAATCGGAAGCGAGCAAAAAATTGCAATCAGTAAAATTCTCTGAACTGGTACTGGTAGGTTAGCAGGCAGTATGTTTGTTGTATGTGTGATGTGACTGAGCTGTGGGGAGATGCGTGAAATGATGCTTGCCCGGGCAAAATGGCTTCCAGATGAGTAGAGTCACGTGATGAAATATATGTCAGAATATAAATTCTTTTTCTTTTTGATATAGTATCATATTTTCTCCCTGCAGCCATGGCTAGACAATAAGCACACAGTGTTTGGCAGAGCATCTAAAGGAATGGAAACAATCCAGAAAATTGGCAATGTGAAAACCAACCCTAAAACAGACAAACCTCTTGACGAAATCAGGATCATCAGCGTAACTGTGAAATGATCTGAGTTACTTTACTAAGAAATGTGCTTTCACTGCAAGGACATGGGTTTATAGCATAGCATAGAAAGGTTTAACGTCCGAAAGCATCCAGTGCTGGACATTATATCAAGACTGTCACGGTCTTTGATAACCAGTTGTGAACTCATTGGTTACAGACCCACCGGGATTCAAACCCGGGAAGTGCAGATGAGAGGACAAAGCACTAACCATGGAGGTTTGTGAGGCATGGCCTACATGAACTGATGGGGTGTACAACTTAAAGGTGGTCTGAATTGAGAGAAATGATCGGCATAATGTACTAAGGAAGAAGAAATTTGAATTTAGGTTCAGTACTGTATCATGCGTGGAGGTTGTACCCTTATTGAAAGAAATGTCTTTTAGACTCTTTGAAATGTACAGCACAGTAGAATCATGTACTATACTGTACTGTAACCTTTCATTTTAAATTGTGCTAAAACAGTATCTAGTTGCCGTGAGTCTATGGACTCAAAAGATAATGTCCTTTTTATATGCTGTAAGTAGTGCATGCTTTAAACTATCAAGAAAGATATCATTTTTAATTGGGACTGATTTAAAGTTCAATGCATTGAAGGGCCATAAGGCTGGTCTTCTCCCCAGTTTCCATGGTGGAAGCACCCATTATTCTTCCTAGAAATGACACCAGTCTATTCCAGGTTAACTCCCATCAATGATGACAATCATTTTCAGCCGAGTGTACTGAAGCAAATAGAATAACGTGTCTTAATTACATAACACGGAGCCATGCCAGGAAATTCATTGGATAGAGAGTTAAACATTTGTACAGCAGATTTTAAGCTTAAATTTTAAAACTATTATCAACACCTAATCATTTTCAGCCAAGTAGACTGAAGCAAATAGAATAACGTGTCTTGTTCAATTACATAACACGGAACCATGCCAGGAAATTTATTAGATAGTGAGTTAAACGTTTGTACAGCAGATTTTAAGCTTGAATTTTAAAAGTATTGTGGACACTCTAATATCTCTTTGTAATTCACATATCAAAGTCAAGTCATCTACAATGGTGAGAATGTCTCTTCCAATTTGCTGGTGATTTGGGGGCAGGGTTGATATGTATGTCACAATCAGCTCCTCTTTTTTTATTTTAACAAAAAGAGGATATCCAGAAAATGATGTGAAAACAATTAAGTTTTGCTTATTATTGTGAATACTTTGGCTGGATAATACAAAAGGCTGCCAAGCTGCCAATTTTTAACTAATTTTGTTTAGGTTTGGTTTGTTGATGTTTAACGGCACTGCGACAGTCAGAGTCAAATGTGTCAAGAGGTGTTAATAAATAATAGTGTATGAGTAAGGATAGTGAGGAGATAGAAGGTTTGTAAGGGAGAATAAATGAAAAGCTGAATGTGGGAGAAAAAAATTAAGTGAAAAGAAAGGGGGTGTGAAAGGTTAGGTGTAGAAGGGAAGGAGATTATATGTGGTGGAAGAGGTTGTGGCTGCGGAGGAAGTTGATGATGTTTTAGAAATAATTGTTTTCGAATAGGTCTGAGATTGAGGAGAGTGAGGAGAGAAGAGATCTGGAGTTCTGGTAGAGGGGACAGGTTAAGAAAATATGCTTGATGGAGAGATCGATGTTGCAAGTAGGGCAGAGAGGGGCAGGGGAGCAGGATAAGAGATGGGAATGAGTAAGAGGAGTGGCCGAGGCGAATGCAGGTAACAACGATGTCTTCCCTGCGGTTGCGACTATGCAAAGGGGTGTTGGTCCCGACTTTGGGTTTGATGTGTGAAGTTTATTACTGGTTTTGTAATTCCAGAAGATTTGCCAGGTCTTGTTGATGTAGATGGAGAGACAAGAGGTCTGAGTGTGGTATAGGAAAAGGAGAGATGTTATTTAACAGAGCTTTGATGGGAGCTCTGTCAGCTCTCTCCTTGCCAGGGATTCCGACGTGGCTGGGAATCCAGAAAAAGATAATTTTCTTTTCTAGGGGGGAAAGAGTGGAGTTTGTTGAGGATTTGTAGAATGAGATGGTTGGGCCAGAGCATGTTGAGGATGCCAGTGAGGACAGATTTAGAGTCAAAGAAGATGATGAAACGGGGGCAGAAAGAGAGTTCTATGAAGTTTAAGGCTAGCAGGATGGCCTTCGCCTCGGCAGAGTAGATAAGAGGTGCCATCGGGTAACTTTGAGGAGTGGGCGAGGCCAGGACAGGCAGCGGCAGCTGCAGAGGAGCCTTCCCGTGTGGAGCCATCGGTGAAGAGGAAGTAGTCATGGAAATATCTACTGAGTTGACTATTTGGAGTGAAAGAAGGATGGGTTGCGGAGAGCTTTGGTGAAGGAAGAAAGACTAAGGTAAACCTTGGGGAAGGGGGGGGGGGGGTTGAATAGTCCAGGTGGGATGGTGTGTCTGGCAATCGAGAAAATGTTGATCTTGGCTTTGGAGAAGTGAGAGTGCATCGGATCCCGAAAGGCGGGGGGGGGGATGCATTTGTTGAGATTAATGGAGGGAGAGCAGATGGAGTGGAAGGGTTTTGTGGATCGGTGAGGAGCGGAGAGCAAAACAGAGGCCGGCCTTCATGCACCGGAGGTCGAAGGGGAGTTCGTTGGCTTTGACGTGAAGACTGGTGATTTTGTTTAGTATTGTATTTTCAACAGATTTTAAATGAGTGGAGCTTATGATTCCTCTGGGTCGCCATTGACATGGTCAAAACGTGACTGCAATTTTTCGAAACTTTTTTTTCTTTAAAATTGATTATCACAGCTTTCCTTTCCTATCACTACAAGTTTAGTTTATATGAATGCTAAGACAATAAACTTTTCAATAAAAAAGTCAAAATAAAAAAAGTATCGACATAAATATGCAAATTTTAGGCACAATTTTTTTTAGCTTGTATTTTTTTGGGAGAATAATGAAAATGGAGGATTTATTTTACAGATTTAGTTTGTAAAATTTCCTTTCCATTGATAGCAGTCTTAAATTAGTTTTTTCTCAAAAGAAAACATTAAAAAAAAAATAATAATCACCCCTGTAATTACTTACGAAAAACAAAGCCACAGTTGTAATGCGATCAGGAGCTACGATTAATTATAAAACATTTGTCTCAAATAGGCTAAAATCATGAAATTTTGCACAACTTTTGCCCCCAAAAATATTGATGATAAGGGCAGTCAAAATTCGACAGGAACTGGGTGCATTGATGTCTTAAACAGTTGTTCACGCATTTCAGGCAAGAAGCAAGGTCTGAAAGTTTTTGAAAAACAAATTGAAATTTGACAGAATTTTTTTTTTTACCCAAGTTTTACTCAAAAATTCTAAATATAACCCTCATCAAAAATTTTAATTAAATGAAAGAACTATTCAAGTTCTATCAAATGATACTAGGATCACTACTGTGGACCTATTTAACGTAGCAAAATAATTTGTTGAAAAGTGCATGTCCAGCTGGTTGTGTCATGACCGCTTGAGGATTTAGTGGTTAATAAACAATCCCATGGTCCAAGTTTAACATGAACATTTAAGACATGCAGTTGAATGCTGCTTATTCCTAGGTGGGTACTGAGATATAATAATGAAATACACAATAAAGAGATTGTCATCTCTGCTGATGTGTTGGAGCAACAAAATCAATTTTGTAATTCTCTTTGTATATTTATAAAATAAAGTAAACATGTAACAGGCAAGTCATTACTTTGTTATTTAGCATATTTATAGTATATACAATGTACACAATTAATGATATTACAAATTGTACACTAATGAGGCACAATAACGGCTACAAACCAAGTTAACACTCAAAAAATTCCATTCTGCTACAAAAGGGTACATTTTGATGTGAAATCAACTGGATGCCTGTAAAATAAACTTAGTCAATTAGTCAGGACATAAGCTAAACATTATCTGAAAGTTTCAGTTGTACAAAATCCACTTATTCCAAATAATTGTTCATAAGGTGATAAATATTTGTTACATTTGCAAATTGTGATAAACGGATATCAATACAAGATTATCACAAAGTAAAGCAAATTCTCTCGTAACATGCCATGCATATCTACATTATCAGTAGCAACCACCTCTTCCATTCACCATGACCCTGTTTGCTTTTCAACCTTCCGTTAAAGGAATATTCTCATCAAAATGAAAAATTATGTTGATATCTTTTTCTGTTTAGAAGTTATTGCATTCCAAAGATTGTGCGTGTGTTGTAAAATGACCTCACACTGTACAGTGTGATGTCATAAAGGCAAATCCCAAGACAATTTTAGTGTATTTCTTTGAAAATTAATGGCCTCTTCCAAAATTAAAGGATTAGTTCAGTGGTCAAGCATCTTTATCTTATATGAAAGAGGACTTCAAAAGAAACAAAATGGTGAAAAAGCATTTAAAAATCTTATTTCGTTAAGAAGATCTTTAAGTTTAAAGTTTGTTATCATTTGTGTAGAAATTACTGAAATCAGACTAATTGTGCTGTCATAGCCTCAAATTCCTCACAGTCTTAATGTATTCCATCATATTTTGACCTGTGATTTTGTGGCTTAAAAACCATGGGATGTGTCAAAAAAGTAGTAAAACTGAAACTAGGAAGTGTATTTATAATTTACCACCTGAAAAAAGTTTGAGAGAAAATGATTTAAATAGTGACAAATTCAAATTATTTTTTTTTTAAACATACAAATTATGAGGAATCTGAGGCTGTGACATCACAACTAGTCCGATTTCAGTAGTTTCTACAGAAATGATACCAAACTTTAAACTTGATTATCTCCTTAACGGAATAAGATTTTGCAATGCTTTCTGCACCATTTTGTTTCTTTTGAAGTCCTTTCATATAAGATGGACATGCTTGACCAATGAACTGATCCTTTAATGTATATATTAGGATGGGGTATAACACACACGTTATAAAAATGTGCTTCGACCATCAGCTCATGAACCTTACTCTAAATAAAAGAAGTTTTAGTTTTATAAAAATACATCAAGCAGTCTAGGGTCTGCCTTCATGATATCACACTGTACACTGGTCACTTTTCAACACACTCTTGCAATGCAATAACTCCTAAACGGGAAAAGATATCAACATGATTTTTACACCAAATTGCTTCTTTAATAGTCCTCTACCATATACATTAAAATGAAACTTCATGGCAATATTCATTTAAACAATGCAGAACATTCCAAGTACTCTCCTTTATATAACCAATTTCTCAATTCAATTGATCTTCAACTCAATATGTTCCCCACTCCCCAGGGAGTGAAAACAGATTCACCAAGTAAAGTACTCAAGCACGTTTCAAGCCTCCTAAATGCATGGTTCTGTTTGCGATGAAGTGAATCTTCATGAAGGAAAGACAAGGATCTTATTAGCAAGACATTCTTAATTACACAGAACAGTTGCTCAATTCTTAAATTCTACATTGACACAATGGTTATTAAATTTAATTTATTAAATTTAATAGAAATATGCCCAAGATTTTATTATTCAACATTAATTTCTATAGCGCCTTTTGCCAGGGCTTTAAAGTGCTGGACCCAATTTGTCACCTAATAAGCTCTCCAGCAGCCAGACGAATCAGCGCACAGGAACTTGGGCTTGTCTGGGCCAGGACGGGAAGTGAATGAACACTGCGTTTTCACGCCTCTCTTCCCAAATAGTGTTCAGAGAACCAGGCAGGGTGTGACTGTCCTACCATCAGGACCGACGGCTTAACGTCCCCTCCAAAGGACGGCGAGCGCCATTCAACCATTGTCACTAATTGTGGGAGCAGGAACTGCAAACGACGTACTTCCCCTTTGATGTTTGGCGTATCTGCATAGCTGTGGAAAAACGGGTTAGACCTGACAGAGGCTTGAACCCGGTACCTCCAGCATGTCAGTCGTGCGCTCAACTAACTGAGCTACCTACTCCCTTATAAAAGTTTTGAACTTATGTAAGTGAATCGCTAGGCTACATTAGAAAAAGTTACATGCATTACACTCATTGAGAGATCAGCATTGTCAATAACCATGGAAATATAAATAAAATGCCCCTGACAGAAATTTACAATATAATTTATACATCTAGTTATGAGCATTTTTATATTTACTTCAAGTTATACCTTACCTTCCATGCTATAAATACAGAAGCTCGTACGGGAAACCTACAACCAGATTTAGCAGCTGAGGGAACCAGCTGGCCGGGCCAGTGGGGGTGCTACCAGAGTTCCAGCGATGTTGTGAAAACAACACGCTGAAAAAGAGTGAGGGTTAATGGAGGTAATATGGAGGTCAGGATTGGGCTGATAACTACGTTTTTAAGGTCGGTTAGAAGTGCATTAGAATCAGGTCATGTGACCAGATTGCATATTTATAGCATGGAAGGTAAGGTATAACTAGAAGTAAATCTGTAACATGTTCAATATTGAACTGATTGGTTTTAAAGCAAGTGAGCTCATTTTGCCTCTACACATCCATATGAGGGTCTTTCAGCAGACAATATGAGGTCACATAACTTTGTTTACACCACCATTTTGTAGGAAAGTCTGCTGTACACTTACATACGTTTGCATGTTGTTACATAAGATTGCTTTTGTAAGTAGTGTGCCGGAATCGCGTTGTGCCGTTGGTTGCACTAACTAATAGACGTGTTTAGAATCCACTGATTAGGATTATACTTGGAGGGTAATTTTGTCTTTAAAATAATATTTTATATTAAAACATGGATTAATGTGGCCAGTTCATTTTAACCAGCACGTAATTATATGTTTGTTTGATAAGGGCTTACTGGCACTACGACAACGAGGGTCAAAATGTGCCTGAGAGGTTAGATCATTCTAGAGGTAGGAAGGAAAGGAAATGGGGAGAATGACGTGGTTATATGCCCAGCTCGTGTTTTTTTGCCCAGGACGTGTTTCCATCACCAGCGCGTGCTAGATCGAGTCTGTTTGTTTTACGTGTGATGTGACTGGGCTGTGTCAAGATCAGACACATGAAATACTCAACGCGCAAAGCTCCGCCCTGCAAAATGGCTCCCAGTTGAGTTATGATGAAATCCCTCTATACCGTGAAAAGATGAGCTTAGTGGTCAAGCAAGTTCATTGTATATATGATCCAGAACAAACAAAGAACGGATAGGAGAATACTTATTCCATGAAAGTCATATTTAAGTTTAGACTATCAAGCAGATTTGTGTATAAAAGGACTGTCACCAACCCATTCAAAAAATGTGCATACAAAAAGATATTTTACCATAATTTTAGGTCTTACAAACATTATCTTTGTTTTTATAATTCTGTGACCTAAATGAATGGATAATTCAGCATAAAGATAAATGAATTATAGTGAAGTATGTGAAATTAGCCATCAAATAAATAATAAATGTATTTATCAACCTACATAAATAGTTATCTTAAAAAAGCGTGACATCACACATGTAGACTTCTACAACTCTCTCTCTAGGTGCTGAGTCTGAAACAGACATTGACGATCATGGCCCTCCAGTCACTTCTGTTTAGAGCTAAGCACATAAACTCATTGTTACTTAGGCTGTTGTTGGTTGCCCAGTTGTTTAAGCTTTGGACATATTTGACTCGCTGCCTTCCTCTGCTTCTTTTGCCCTCAATTTTCCAACATAATGCAAGCTGTTCCAACCCACCCTCCCGATAAACATGCCCAAATAATTCCATCTGTTTCCTTCTGGTGGCATTGAGTAGGGACCTGTCCATGCCTGAAGCTACAGTCAATTTTAACACTTTATATTGTTCCTAAATGGAACAATATATTAACAAGTTTCTACTCAATTCTGTTTCTCTTGTTGTCATCTGTCATATAAGATGCATGTATGACCTCTAAACTTATCTTATGAAATGTTATCAAATTATTTTATCCTTGCATCATATTTCATCATAATATATATTCAAGTTTGGATTGAAAAGTCAAAATGAAGACTGCAATTGTTATAATAAAAATACAGTACTCTTGCATTATCAAGGCCACATTGTTTGTTTTCTACTTATTCAATCATTCTCCTCCCCAACGCTTGTCTAAACCATAAACCAGACATTGCAAACGATACGCATCCCCTCACCGCTAATAACATGTTTTCCAGCATCTGTCACACCTGTCATCCCACCCTCTGTTCCACATATCATACCATGCGACTTCCCTCCCTACAGGAAATCCAGATACCATTCCACAACATGACCTGTATGCCATCACACCTGCAATCAAGATGACATCCCACCGTATGCCTTGCCAACCTGTCCCATAAACCCTGTCCCACATGCCATCCACCCGTTCCATATACCACACCACATACTACACCACCCTGTCCCACATCCTTCCATGTACCACATGCCATCCCACCCTGTCCAACAGGCTATTCCATCCAATTCCACATGCTATACCACCCTGTCCCATATGCCAACCCACATGAAATCCAGACGACATGCCATCTTATCTCACATGTCATTACACTCTGTCCCCCATGCCTTCCCACCTTGTCCCACATGCCATCCCAGCCTGTCATAAATGCCATGACACTACCTTGTTTCACATACCACGCCACTCTGTCCCACATGTTATCTCACCTTGTCTTATATGCCATGACATTCTGTCCCATATTCCATGCTACCCTGACCCACATGCCACCCTGTCCCACATACCACCCTGTCCCACATGCCATCCCACATTTCATTGCATCCCAATGCCATCCCACCTACATCCTAATTCTCACATCTACCAATCATTCCACCCATCTTCCACCCAATATTTATTCCTCTCACTTCCATCAACTTAAAATGCCCCATTCATCTACCACCCCCCTTCACCTGCCATACCCCGTTCATCTACAACCCTCCATTTACCTACCAACCCCCATTCACTTAACACCCCCCTTTTACCTACCATCATCCATTCACCTACTACCCCAACCCACCTTTTGCCATCCACTCATCTACCAAATATACTCTTAACCAACACATTCCCACCTTCACTATAACCTCTCCACTGCACTACATTTCCCCCCTCCCCTAAGCCTTAAATCTGAAACTTTCAATAAAAACATGCTCAACTTTGTTTCCCATATAGAGCTGATCTTTCTAACAAATCAGAATGAAAATTTAGTGCAGATTAACTTGCCAAATTTCTATTATGTCTATTATGTGTTAGATCTATTATTCAACTTTTTTCATCCCAGAACAAATCCTTTAATTGCTGCTATTCAAGTCTGGAATGCAATTGTTCTCCTTTATATAAATTTCTTTTCAGAAAAATAGTTGGAATTCCTTTCCTGGAGCAGCAATCTTTTGTTCCTTAGTAGCTGAACAATGCATGAGGCCGAACAGACAATAGATGTGGAGGGATGGACGAACGAACGGTAAAGATGCTATATCACCAACTTCCTTAGCGAGGGGATAAGAAGACCCATCTCAGGGGTGCCGGAAAATTGTTAAAACTAGGGGGAGGGAGGGGGATCATAATCATGATATACTTTTTTTTAAATTCTTTTTGTCATCTTAATCTTTTTGCTGGAAAGTAAATTGGATTTGACCAAAAAAGTGGGGGTTCCAAAACTGGAATTCCTGAAAGGTGAAAGAGCAATGCTCCTTGGCCTCCCTGCTTCTGGCATCATCCATACTCTTAAATGCCCTCTTGAAACATGCTCATGCACCATATACTGTAGATACTCTCGACCATTATTCTCATCATGTCCATATTTTGCTTAAAATTCAAGTTGCTTTAGGTATATTTTCTTTGAGTCTCGCAGGAAAGTAGGCGCTCATGAGTGGAGGCCTTGTCAGCATGTGAGGTTGCACCGATCTTAGAGGCAGCCTTTGTTTATTCCCAGCACCAATGGGATGAGTTTTACTCCCGACGTTCATTGGATGAGTCCCTTCCAGGTATCTTGGGTCCAGGGCTGAGCTCACAGGAAAGGTCCCTTCAAGGTACTTTGAATCCAACGGAGGACTAAAAATGGGAGAAAATAATTGAAAGACTTATCATTAAGTCTGAAAAAAAAATAGTTTGTCCTTTCTTGTGAAAAATTGTGCGGGAGGGGCAACGGGAGGGGCAACGGGAGGGGCAACTGGAGGGGCAACAGGAGGGACAGGTGGAAACTTAGTTTTTTTCAATTTGGACCTTTGTAAGGATAAGGATACCATCTTCATCAACAAGCAGATAAAGAAGTCAATAGCAATCACTCGACACAAGAAGTCAAGAACATTGCTTTTTCTGGTCTATAAAGAACGTTATCACACTGATGACTGGCATCTTTTCTATTCGATTGAAATACGAAGCACATGGAGCAGCACATGGGACAGCTATTACTTGAGGTCTTAAAGTGACTATTTGATGTGACTTGGGTCTCAAAATGACTCATGACTTGTCCTTCTCCTTAAAAATTTGTTCCAGCAAATCATAAGTACAAATTTACTGTAGCAAATAGTGAGACCACATTAACTTAATTAAAATAACCACACAATAAGGACTTCATCCATTGCTAATATGATACTCAGCACCAACTTCCACAACAACTAAGGTTTTCAGAATAAAGAAAATAAAGAGGAAAAATCTGACCCGACCTGATGATGTATCAGGTCGGGTCTGACTGTTTGAAACTTTAAGGAGCAGTACAACTAATGTATTCTAGGTGACTTGGGTCTCAAAATGACTATTCTATGTAACTTGGGTCTCAAAATGACTATTTTATGTGACTTGGGTCTTAAAATAACTATTTTATGTGAAAAAATGCTGCAAATCCTCCTTGCTTATGGTATACCGCCTTTCATTGTCAATGCCATCGGTATTATGTATAAAAACACAAGAGCAAGGGTCAGAAGTCCTGATGGTAATACAGACTTTTTCCAAATTCTGGCCAGAGTTCTACAGGGAGACACTCTTGCTCCCTTCCTGTTTATCATAACACCCGACTATGCTTTGAGGAAAGCTATGGAGAACCATGAACACCTGGGTTTCACCTTAAAGCAACGGCAGAGCAGACGCCACCCATCTACAAGATTAACTGACACTGATTTTGCAGATGACATTGCGCTGCTGTCAGACAACATTGCTGATGCTGAACATCTATTACACAGAGTTGAACAGGCTGCCAAAGAGGTTGGTCTGACAATAAATAGTCAAAAGACTGAGTACATGATGTACAACCATCCACAAGCTAGCCTCAAGAACATTAACGGTACCACTTTAAAGCAAGTCACCAACTTTCAGTATCTTGGTTCGTGGGTAGACTCCACCAAGAAAGACATAGATGTCCGAAGTGGAAAAGCATGGACTGCCTGTTCCAAGCTGAGCAACATATGGCGTAGTGATCTCTCCAGAGATCTCAAAATCAATTTCTTCAAGGCAGCTGTTGAAAGTGTGCTGTTGTATGGATCTGAGGGATGGACTATGACAAATGCACTTTCAAAGAGACTGGATGGTATGTACACAAATTTGCTGAGATTTGCCCTTAGTGTGTCATGGCAACAGCACCTCCCTAACAGCCAACTTTATGGAAACTTACAGCCTATTTCTGAAGTCATCCAGGCAAGGCGCCTTAATTTGCTGGCCACTGTTGGAGGAGCAGAGATGAAGTCATACATCAGACACTTCTCTGGGACCCAATACATGGAAAAAGAAGTCGTGGTAGGCCAGCAATAACCAACATTGATGTTCTTGAGAAGGACACTGGAATTGAAAGAGATGTCCTGCCAGGTGCCATGGATGATCGCAAGCAGTGGAGAATCTTTGTCGGCAGTGCCCGAGTTCGCTCGATATGATGATGATGTGACGTAGGTCTTAAAATTGAAGTCTTAAAATGACTATTTTATGTTTACTTTTATGACATTTTAAGACACTGTCTTTGAAAGCATGTTTCCTTTTAATTGAATATTTTCCAAATCGCAAACGCTTCAAGTTTGTTTAAGCCTGAAGCCTGCATACTGTAGGTTTCAATTGTTCTTCAAATTCAAATTAGCGGTCTACAATCATGGACCCAAGCCTTGGCCCTTTTTTCCCCATCAGCCCTGTTTTATGACTTGTCCTTCTCCTGAAAAAATTTGTTCCAGCAAATCATAACCACAAACTTTAATGTAGCAAATAATGAGACCACTTAATTAAAATAACCACTCAACCACACAATAAGGACTTCATCTATTGCTAATTTGATGCTCAACACCAACCTCCGCAACAACCCAGGACCAAATGGAGAACTAGTACAATGGAGCCATTGATAAGAAAAATTTGATCCTAATTGCTTGTGATTTTCAGAATAAAGAGAAGAAGTCTTACCCGACCTGCTTATATATCAGGTCAGGTCTAACTGTTTGAAACTTTAAGGAGCATAACAACTAATGTTCAATGTTGGAGCACAAAATGTGTCTCCAACTTTATGATATTGTCTTTCAACATTGATATGGGGTGGACGAGGTGCAGAAAAAGGGCATAATACTTCTGTCCAGGATTGTAAGACCTTACACTAAAATAAAATTTTAGAAACCTCAACATTTCATTCCATTCACCTGATTCCAGCAGAAAGCTGTCCTTGTTTTGGTGGAAAACCACCGATATGGGTGACTTCAGGAATGGCTGAGAAGGAAGCTGGTGTAGATGTCATGGCAGGACCTGTGGGTACCCTTGATGATGGTATCACGGTAGAGGGAAGACTTGATGATGTCATGGGTAACGTTGGAGCTGATATTGATGCACGGATCTGACCAGTGTATAAGCCCTGTGGCTGGTACTGAAGCTACAAATGAAAAAAATGAGTAAATGAGTAGTTTTCACTCTTTTAAACAATGCCAACCGATTCACTTCTGAAATTATTTTTCTTATCAACAAACCAAAAGCCAAAAATATGCAAGTGAGCAATGAAATAAGTTAAAGTGGGCAGCAGAAAGAGAAGAAAATTGAAAAAAAGAACTAAAAAGTATGAAAACACTGCTATTTACTTATTCCCAAGTATATAATTTAAAAGTTACAGCCAATGAAGAACTTCCCTAGTTCTTACAATCAGGTAGAATGTAACCATATTCAGGTACTAGTTCCCCATACTCTTGAACAAACTATTGCAGCTGTCTGTTCTGCGGTAAATTTATTTCCAGTTGGTCATCAGGGCTTGTAGCAATAAAGGTCAGTACAATGCCACAGATATGGTCCAATCAGAGAAACACCTCTGACAGCTCTGTTCCCCTTTGATACCATACTTCTTTGGCCTAGAACTGACACAGCACTTCAAAAATGGATCTTTCTCCTGCTATGCTACATAACTAGCTATCTTGTAGATATTTAGAAAGCCAGCAATGCCAGCAGGCATATCATCAGTATCAATGCCATCTTGGAAATCAGTTGTTTTTAGTGTATCCTTGAGAGTTATCAATTAATCAATTTAATCAATCAATCATTTAAAAAGTATTGGTTACCTTCTCAAGTAGGGGTCTACTGATTTTTTCAGGTTTTTTTTTTTAAATTTTGCAAAGCCTCAGTCATTTCTCAGATTAAGGACCACAAACACTAAGTAGTCCAAATCAAATAAATCTTTCAACCCACCATGGAGGATGGTCTGAATAAAGGTTTTTTTTAAACTCACCATGAAGGATGGTCTGAATGGATTGTTTTTTCAAACTCACCAAGGAGGACAGTCTGAATGGAGGTTTTTTTTAAACTCACTATGGAGGATGGTCTGAATGGAGGTTTTTTTTTTTTTTAATTCACCATGGAGGATGGTCTAAATGGAGGTTTTTTTTTAAACTCACCATGAAGGATGGTCTGAATGGAGGGGTTTTTCAAACTCACCATGGAGGATGGTCTAAATGGAGAGGGTTTTTAAACTCACCATGGAGGACGGTCTGAATGGAGGGTTTTTTCAAACTCACCATTAAGGATGGCCTGAAAGAAGGATTTTTCAAACTTACCATGGAGAAAGGTCTAAATGGAGAGGGTTTTTTCAAACTCACCATGGAGGATGGTCTGAATGAAGGGTTTTTTCAAACTCACCATGGAGGATGGTCTGATCGGAGGGTTTTTTCAAACTCACCATGCAGGATGGTCTAAATGGAGAGGTTTTTTTTAAACTCACCATGGAGGACGGTCTGAATGGAGGGTTTTTACAAACTCACCATGGAGGACGGTCTGAATGGAGAGGTTTCTTCAAACTTACCATGGAGGACAGTCTGAATGGAGAGGTTTTTCATACTCACTATGAAGGACGGTCTAAATGGAGAGGTTTTTCATACTCACCATGAAGGACGGTCTGAATGGAGGGTTTTTACAAACTCACCATGGAGGACGGTCTGAATGGAGAGGTTTTTTCAAACTTACCATGGAGGACGGTCTGAATGGAGAGGTTTTTCATACTCACCATGAAGGACGGTCTAAATGGAGAGGTTTTTCATACTCACCATGAAGGACGGTCTGAATGGAGAGGTTCTTTTCAAACTCACCATGGAGGACGGTCTGAGTGGAGAGATTTTTCAACCTCACCATGGAGGACGGTCTAAATGGAGAGGTTTTTCATACTCACCATGGAGGACAGTCTGAGTGGAGAGATTTTTCAAACTCACCATTGAGGACGGTCTAAATGGAGAGGTTTTTCATACTTACCTTGGAGGACAGTCTGAGTGGAGAGATTTTTCAAACTCACCATGGAGGACGGTCTGAATGGAGAGGTTTTTTTCAAACTCGCCATGGAGGACGGTCTGAATGGAGAGGTTTTTTCATACTCACCATGAAGGACGGTCTGAATGGAGAGGTTCTTTTCAAACTCACCATGGAGGACGGTCTGAGTGAAGGTTTTTTTCAAACTCACCATGGAGGACGGTCTAAATGGAGAGGTTTTTCATACTCACCATGGAGGACAGTCTGAGTGGAGAGATTTTTCAAACTCACCATTGAGGACGGTCTAAATGGAGAGGTTTTTCATACTTACCTTGGAGGACAGTCTGAGTGGAGAGATTTTTCAAACTCACCATGGAGGACGGTCTGAATGGAGAGGTTTTTTCAAACTCACCATGGAGGACGGTCTGAATGGAGAGGTTTTTTCAAACTCACCATGGAGGACGGTCTGAATGGAGAGGTTTTTTCAAACTCGCCATGGAGGACGGTCTGAATGGAGAGGTTTTTTTCAAACTCACCATGGAGCCCGTCTTTTATCAGGTCTGAATGGACTGGTATTTTCTTCTTCAAACTTACCATAGAGGGTGGTCTGAATGGAGGGGGCCCTCTGGGGTTCTCCATTAGTCCTTGTCGGTGAGCCATTTGTGCCTCGTTCACCTGCTTGTTCAACCAAGTAATCACTACAGCAGAATGAAAATTTAATATTGATTTTATTTTATCAAGAAATGTTGAAAATCTTAGATATTTACAAACAAATTCAGTTTTAAGAAAACGCAAAGGAATAAGATTCTGATGTATACATATCATTTACCAAATTTTACAACTAATTTTTTATCAAATCTCAACTTAAATGGCAATTTTTTTTTGTTTTCCACAAACTTTTGAATTTTGCATAATAGTAGATGGTTTGGCAAGACACTCACAAAATTTCAAAAGACAACCAACCCATGCTTTGTTGGCTTTTCATCCATTTTAACCAAAGTCATATAATTTTTTTTAAATCATGCAAAATTCCAGTTTTTATTGCCAGGGACACCCTTCTGAAGAAAATAATAAGTCCTGCCAATAACAAATTGAAAGGAATAAATACAATAAAAACTGTTTTTAAAACCTTCTGGAGCTCAGCTTACCATTTTCATTTGTTTTGAGTAATTGCTTGCTCTCCTCCAGCTTAGCCTTGCTATTATCCAGATTAGTCTTCAGTAAATTGTTCTGTTGAAATCAAGCACATAATAAGCATGAAAAAAAAGCTAAATCCATTCAAGCCATTAGGCTCATAGGACCGGTGTTTATCCCAGGTTTCCATGGCACAAGCAGATGAGAGCACATGACTTCCCCTGGACGGGATGCCAGTCCATCACAGATTAACTCCCCAGCAGTGCTGGTACTCATTTTACAGCTAAATGGACTGAAACAAGTAGAGCGTCTTGCTCATGGACACAATGCAGCGCTCACAACGAGAATCAATCCCGATACCTTTCGATTATGAGTATGACTCCTTAACCACTGCACCTAATTATCATGAGCAATAAGATAACTCGCCTGAAACACTTTTTGACATGTTTCACAATCTTACTACAGCTACATTTTCAAGATCATTTCCTTTTGGGTAAAAAGTAATCTTATTATCACTTTAACCTGATCATCTCGCAGCCTCTTTCAAGCCAACTAATTCAACAAAATTTCTTATGGAACTAATTTCCTGTCCACATTCGACAGGCAAGAACTGTTAACAACTTTAAATTCTTACTTAAAATTCATCTCTTGGAAATTGTTTTAATTTTACATGTGCGCAGTATCTTTTGCTTAGTTTGCGTTATCATATGCATAAAAGGCCTGTGGATTATGCGCTTTATAAATGGCTATAATTATAATTATGTAAATGTAAATGTGTGATGTCATCAGCTCACCAGCTTAAGAGTGTCCCAACCTTGATCTACCTGCAATGAACCATCTGATGAAACCGATGCTATAGAAGTCACCAACAGCTGAATTTGAAGCACTAGGTTTTGAACTATTTCATACATTTCACATGAAATATGAATTTGTTATTTGTAATTATTTTATTCATTTGTAATTCCTTAAATTTTGAGAGAAAGAAAGCTTTCTTTCTCTCCAAAATTTAAGGAATGTTCTCTTAGCACTTTAGTATGGTTATGACAACTTTAATCCGGGAAGCAGGTGCCTTTTTTGCATCATGTTTATATTTATGCAGGTACCTTTTTTGCATCATTTCATACTGTAGGTACCAAAAATATGTTATACTGCTGGTATGGTTTTTGGTTGATGGGCTGCACACCCCTTGCATTTTTAGTATGAACTGCTCACCTGGAACCTTATCTTTTCTCCATTAGCAATTATTTTTAATTTCCAATGATGGCTAAATCATTTTCAGTACCATCCATTTTGATTGATTAACCAGATTCCATGCAGCACATTGGTTTACATACCTCATGTGTTAATTCTTGCACCTGCTTGTGTAAGTATTCCTTTCATCTTCCAGGCCTTGCAGTATTCTGGTCTTCTCTTCAATCACTTTCTCCTGTTGGCTGGTCACTGTATTCTTTACTTTAATCTGATAAAAAAATAAACAACATGTTTTGGCATCAAAGGAAGCTTGGCTTGTAATCTTTTGTTATTGAATAAAAACAAGTGATCTTAAATTTCTAGAAATTCATGACAGTAACAAAAAATACCATCAAAATCATTATCTCATACTATCATCATCATATACAAATCAAAATTTTACATTTAATGTATACATCTATAAATGGCTGGACCCCAACACATTTACATTCCCTCTGTATGAATAGACCTATATTAATCATTTACACACCCCCAACTTATTTGTTAGCTAAAGTTAAATCCATCGAGCCATTAGGCTCATTGAGCCTGTGCTTATCCCCGGTTTCCATGGCGCAAGCGGATGAGAGTACAATTCTCCCCCTGGACAGGATGCGAGTCCATCGCGGATTAACTCCCCAGCAGTGCTGGTACCCATTTTACAGCTGAGTGGACTGAAGCAAGTAGAGTAAAGTGTCTTGCTCAAGAACACAATGCAGCGCTCACGAATCGGACTCGGTACCTCTCGAATACAACCATGACTCCTTAACCACTGAGCCACAGCACCTCTTAAACTTATTTGTACCCCGTGTTAAATATGAAAGTGTACGGAAAAGAACGTTTGTATTTTCTGGCCATTATCTCGGGAATAATCTCTTCTCCAAAATCTGTGAAGCTCCTTCAATTTTATCCTTCAAAAACATGTTAAAAACTCGCCTTTTTTGTTTAGCCTTTCCTGACAATTCTAAATTTTTTAGTTCTCGCATGTTTGTTTCTTATCATGCTGTATGTTTACTTTTGTTTATTTATATAGTTCTGTTTTTTTAGGTTATTTGCTTCATTATTATTATTTACTTGTATTGTGAAGCGCAACTGAACATTTGTAATGGTAATGCGCTATACAGTATAAGAAATTTAAACTTAACTTAAAATCAATTATTGACAACTTTTTTCTTAATTTCAATTCCTACTTTTTAAAGAAAATATGCACATTTGTGATGTTTAGTTGACTATTTTAAAAGAACATCCATTGTAAAGCACCTGACTGACAGAAATTGTAGTGAAGGTTGGCCATACCCCTTATGATTGAGTTATTGATATTTTGCATTACTTTTAACTGCAATGTCTGTGGTAAAAGTTCCAGCCTCTTTTATTAAACATAGAATAAGCTGCAACATGTAAGGACAAAAAAATACCCCTATGGTAGTCTATAACTGAAATTAAAACTTCTTGGAGAGCTTGGCTCCTCCTTCTCCTCGCCCCTACCCCTCCTCCTCACCCATACCCCATCCCATCCAAATTTCAGGTTGCACCTCAACTCTGCTTAAGACAATCTCAGAGCCTACCTTTGCTAAACTTGCTTTCAGTTCTCCCTGCAGCTTCTTGATAATCTCATTTCCCTGTGAAAGAAATGAAAACTCAAATAAACTGTCTGGTATTGGCAAAATATGTAATACATCAGATATACAAGTAAACATAGAAGAGTTCAAATGACATGTAAAATATAATAAAATAGAGATTTTACTTACAAAGCAACAGGAAGTAATTATCTAACCAGATGCTTGAAAAAAGGAAAGGAAGGCTAGTTACGTGGTCCATCCGAAGGTGCTTCATGTCGAGCGCAACTGACTCTGTCAGTGTGTTTGTTTCTTTGATGAGAGTTTAAGGCACCACAACAGCAAGGGTCAAATTGTGCCTGAAAGGTTAGATCATTCCAGAGGTAGGAAGGAGAGTAAACAGGGGAGATGTGACCGATTTTTAAGCAAGCTCATGCCAAGTGGGAGGAAAGCCAGAGTACTGGGAGAAACAACCACGATGCCAGAAAGGTATCAAACCCGCGCTCATGTGAAGACAAGTGGTGCACAGCCACTGCTTAAATCATTCAGCTACCTGACGACCCCTCCAGATGCTTGAGATTAAGCAAGCCCTTATAAGTATATGGACAGGTAGCAACAACATGAGCTTCAATGATGTAAAAAATACTAACCACCATGAAAATAGCAAACAAATACTAACAACAATGAAAACAACAAATAAATACTAACCATGCAAACAGCAAACAAATACTAACAACCATGTAAACGGCAAATAAATATTTTGTGACCTCATAATGGGACAACTAGAAAATTGCTCTTGTTAACTTCTTGTTGTGTTAACTTCTTGCTTTTCGGTTCTTCCCACAAACATTTTGAATTGGAGCAGTTGGCTATAGTGAACAGGACATTGGATATTATCATAACCATGACTAAGATTTAGCAGTAGACTGCAAATTGAAAACATTTAATATTTGAAATTTGGGAAAAAATTACAAAAAAGAATTTTAGCTGTATTTCTTTTCATACATCATGACTTTTGCATATGCTAATTTTTTAAAACAAAATTTTTTGTTACAAACTTTGATTTGACTGTTTGTGACTGTATCAATATGTTTGTTTGTCCGTATTCCTTTGATGAATTGTTTGTTTGTTTAAACAGCACCATGACAACAAGGGTCAAATTGTGCCTGAGAGGTTAGATCATTCTAGAGGTAGAACGGAAAGAAAACAGATGACTTGTTGAAATGGGGTGGGACCCATGTCCCACATGACATCCCATACCATCCCATGGGGAAGATTAAGAGAAATACAAAACTAAAAGTCAGAAAGCTAGGATCATAAGAGAAGGTGCATGGGTGAAACAAAAAACAAAGTAGAGAAGGGGTGGGAGAGGAGGACTAATATGGTTGTAGAGGGAAGCATGATGAAGGAAGGAGATAATTTTATCCAGAGGGTTTTTCTGGAAGAATATGTATATCAAAATATCAATAGGTATCACACGTTGCCCATTTCATGCACCCTTTGGTAGTATTCTTATGAATCACTAACCTTCAACACTTCCTGGGATGTGCCTTTTACTGTGGCTTCAAGTTTACGAGCCACACTGTGTTTCTGCTGCAAACTTTCTTCCAACTTTACCTGCAATGGCACAAAATTAAACTTCAGTTAAATTTTAAACAAAATTTTACACTGTTTCTAAAAGTAACAAGAGCAGGCATATGCAAACCACTTTCTCAAAATAAAAGCAATTTTAACAATAAACAGGCATTTTTGTTTGACTTTGAAAATATCTACTAATATTTTGAGAATAACTGGAATTTGCATAAATGAACAGGTTTAAGATGTATTTTCTTACTTTCTTTTTATCTAGCTGCTTGGAAACGAAAGCAGGATGTTAATTCTCTGGCTGGACTCGCATAAACAACCCCTTCTAGCTCTAACAAACTAATGTATGTTCACTGGAAGGTGCATTTATTTATCAAATCCTAACTTGCCTTGAACTGAACATATACATAATAAACTACTTTTTACCTACTTCGGTCGATCTTCCACTCTAACCAAAGAAACGTATCCTTTCCAGATATTCCCTTTCGAGCAATGTTGCTTTAATTTTTGATGTTGAGATCAGTCCAGTGTAGTTTTGAATCATATCAGTGAAAGTGGTGCTTTGCCTGCCATGCTTCCTGTGACCATGTGCTTGATGCCAGAGTACCAAGTTTAACGCTAACTCTTCAGGATGTTAAACAGTGTCCTGAAAGTCTGAGCCTTCTCTCTGCAATTTTCCGTAAGAGCTTTGACAGTTCACTGTACAGCTCAGTGTTGGATGTGTGGCTTGCTTATTGGTGTATTTAGTGGGTCCGTAGACCTCTTAGTGGTACAGTAGCTCAGTCCCATTACCACTGGGGCCTCCACATGGGTTTCCCTTGATCTTACTGGTGTATTTAGTGGGTCCCTATACCTCTTCATGGTGCAGTAGCTTAGTCCCATTACCACTGGGACCTCCACATGGGTTTCCCTTGATCTTACTGGTATATTTAGTGGGTCCCTATACCTCTTAGTGGTGCAGTAGCTCAGTCCTATCACCACTGGGACCTCCTCATGGGTTTCCCTTGATCTTACTGGTGTATTTAGTGGGTCCTTCGACCACTTAGTGGTGCAGTGGCTCAATCCCTTCACTACCGAGGCCTCCACATGGGTTTCCCTTGATCTTACTGGTGTATTTAGTGGGTCCATATACCTCTTAGTGGTGCAGTAGCTCAGTCCCATCACTACTGGGACCTCCACATGGGTTTCCCTTGATCTTACTGGTGTATTTAGTGGGTCCATATACCTCTTGGTGGTGCAGTAGCTCAGTCCCATCACTACTGAGACCTCCACATGGGTTTCCCTTGATCTTACTGGTGTGTTTAGTGGGTCCCTAGACCTCTTAGTGGTGCAATAGCTCAGTCCCATCACCACTGAGACCTCCACATGGGTTTCCCTTGATCTTACTGGTGTATTTAAAGGGTCTCTATACCTCTTAGTGGTGCAGTGGCTCAGTCCCATTACCACTGGGCCTCCATATAGGTTTCACTTGATCTTACAGGTGTATTTAGTAGGTCCCTATACCTCTTTTTATAAAGTTTACATGTTACTTATGCTCAGATTTTTGATACATATAACCAAGTCTAATCCTCGCAATACATTTTGTGTCTTAAGCCACAACAAAATCTAAAATCTGTCGGGGTCTATATTGCTCACAACAGAAACCACAATCCAGCACAAGCAATCAACAATAACACCAGGGATTTCCACACACTTCACCTCACTTTCCATGGTCATAATCTGACATTGATAGTAAACAAATTTCATTGCAACTGCACTGACTTTCACACTCAACACAAGGATAACAGTATTCCCCTGTGGTCAATGTGTCTAGCTTGAAGTAATAATTTACAAATAGGATGGTATTTGACAGTGAAGGTTTTGTTTGTTAATTGATGAGGGATTTAAGTGAAGTTTTTGTTCAACCTTGTAGGCTTTGAGGATTTTGAACTGAAAATTCGTTGCAACAGATTTTCATCATGAAGACTGGTTGGGGATAATTGATAGATTACTGTAATTTAACGACGGAATCTTGTCTCAGCAAAATTCATAAATTGAAATGTCCATATCTTTCAAGTCACATCCAGTTGTGAATCATTTCTAATTAAGATTGTAATGTACGCATTGTTTGTGTATGGAAGAGTGTGCTAGTCACTTCCGTGGCGGTTATTGATTGGTTGTCGGTATTTGTGTATGACCAATCAGAAACTTTAACTTTCATTGTATGTTACTATTCATGTTAACATGATAGTTGACCTGACTTACTTTGTTTTCCTTGGCTGCTTGCAGCAGGTCATTACTCTTGGAGATGATCATGTCCTTGTCTCTTACTTCTTGCTCCAGCACAGCCACCCGCGTCTTCAGCTGACTCAGAAGCTGCTCTTTGTCTTGGTGTTGTGTTTCTAAACCATCCGTCCGTCTCTTTGTCGAAAGGAGGTCCCTCTGCAGCCTCTGGTAATCCTCCTCAAGATTTCCAAGCTTGCTGCTCAGATCTTTCACTGTAGATTCCAAACTTTGCTTCTTTTCTGTAAGATCCTGGAAAGAAAAAAAATTAGATTATACATAATCTTGCTGTGAGGTAACTGAATATCATGATACCAATGCCACAAGTATGTATTTGAATTAACATTAATACTATATATATATTTAAATATATTTAAATATATTTAAATAATATTCAAGGAGCAGTAAAAATATAAAAGAATCCATATACCATGCCACCGTCCCATATACCATGCCACCCTGTCCCACATGCCATCCCTCCCTGTACCATCCTACCCTGTCCCACATGCCATCCTTCCATGTACCACATGCCATCCCACCCTGTCCTACAGGCCATTCCATCCAATCCCACATGCTATCCAACCCTGTCCCAAATGCCATCCCACCTAAAATCCAGACGACATGCCAGCCTGGCTCATTACACTCTGTCCCCCATGCCATCCCAGCCTGTCATAAATGCCATGACACTACCTTGTTTCATATGCCATGCCACCCTATCCCACCCTGTCCTATATGCCATGACATCCTGTCCCACATTCCATGGTACCCTGTCCAACATGCCACCCTGTACCACATGCCATCCCACCCTGTCCCACATTTCATCTCATCCCGTCCCCATCCCACCTTCATCCTAATTCCTACATCTACCAATCATTCTACCATCTTCCACCCAACATTCTTTCCTCCCACTCCCACTCCCTCCCTTCTATCAACTCAACATGCCCCATTCACCTACCATCCCCATCATGCCATTCCCCGCTCATCTACAATCCTCCATTCACCTGCCATCCTCTATTCCCCAAAATGCCTGTCATTCACCGTACCATCCTCCATTCACCTACCATCCCCCATTCACCTACCATCCCCATTCACCTACCATCATCCATTCACCTACTACCCCAACCCACCTTTTGCCATCCACTCATCTACCAAATGTACTCTTAACCAACTCATCATTCCAACCATCACTATAATCTCCACTCACTCCATTGCACTACAGTCCCCCACCCCCTTACCCCCCCCCCCTTCTCCAAGCTTTAACTTAAATCTGACACTCCCAGTAGAAACATGCTCAACTTTTTTTCCTTATAAACCAGAAAGAGCTGATCTTTCTACCAAAACAGAATGAAAATTCAGTACAGATTAATTTGCAGATTATCATAAGTCTATTATGTGTCCTCTATTCAAGCGAAGACTTATTGTTTTTTTGCTATTCATTAGCAAGACACTTCATTATAAATTCCATTCAGTCATCAGATCTATTATTCAACTTTTTCATCCCAAAACAAATCCTTTAATTGCTGCTATTCAAGTCTGGAATGCATTTGTTCTCCTTTATATAAATTTCTTTTCATAAAAATAGTTAGAATTTCTTTCCTAGGGCAGCAATCTTTTGTTCCCTAGTAGCTGAACAATGAATGAGGCCAGATGGACAATAGATGTGGACGGACGGACGGACGGTAAAAATGCTATATCCAGTCTTCACCAACTTCATTGGTGAGGGGATAATAAAAGGAACCTAATGCATTAGTTGCAAAGGACAACACTATTCATAAATTGATTAACACCTCTTTCTCTTGTTTATAATATTTTGTTCAAAAAATCTTACCTCTTTTTATAAACAGAATTTTACACAGACAGGAAAACAATTTAATATTTATGTACAATGCTACACAATTTTAAGCTACTTTACATAGTATCTAAATATTAAATTGAAACAAATGAAGAATCTTATCAAACACAACAAGTAACATTAAGATGAAAAATGTTAAAACACACAAACAAAAGGACATCAAACAGTGCCATGCAATGCTTACTTTATTGATGCTTTGAAGCTCTGTAATGTGAGCCTGCATCTGATCCGATTGCTTGTGACATCGTTTCTCCAGCTCTTGCTTATGATGATGGTTGGTCCGCTCCATGTCTCGCTGGATCTGCGGAAAAAGAAAAAAAAGTTTGAAACAAAATCACTTCTGAATAAAAGATGCATAGCTTTGACATGCATTCTTCCTGTTGATTAATGTAATGTATAGTTAAAAATCTATGGACAGGTTGAGGCAACAATTGATGAATTGTTTTTAAATCTACCCAAGCCATTTTAATGTCAAAAATGCCCATCACATCAGGTTAGCTAAGCTAAATCCATCCGAGCCATAGGCTCATTGAGCCATGCTTATCCCTGGTTTCCATGGCGTAAGTGGATGAGAGTACATTACTCCCCCTGGACGGGATGCCAGTCCATTGCAGATTAACTCCCCAGCAGTGCTGGTACTCATTTACAGCTGAGTGGACTGAAGCAAATAGAGTAAAGTGTCTTGCTCAAGGACACAATGCAGCACTCACGACGGGAATCAAACTTGGTACCTCTCAAATACGAGCATGACTCCTTAACCACTGAGCCTTAGCACCCCTATATCAGCCTACAATTTGATTATGTTACAGCTTATTTCAATCAAATGTAGTCTGAGCATTCCTCTACGTATGTAAAACCTGGAAGTTGACAATTTGTTCGTTTGATGAGGGCTTAACGGCACCACAACAATGAGGGTTAAATTGTGCCTGAAAATCAGAACATTCTAGAGGTACAAAGGAAATCAAAAACAGGGGGAGATTGAAAGAAACACAAGAACTAAAAGTCAGAAAGCTGGGATCGAGAGATGAGTTGCATGGGTGAAAAAACAACAAAGTAGAGAGAGTGGGGTGGGAGAGGAGGACTAAATATGGTTGTAGGAGGAGGCATGATGAAGGAAAATTTTATCTGGAAGGTTTTTCTGGAAGAACTCGGCAATTGAGTTGTAAGGAGAAAGGGAAGCTCTGGAAAGGTTGTACAGGAACTAAGCAAGGGAAATGTAATGGACTGTGAGGGTGCAATGGCAATTGTTGCAGAGGGGTTGGGGGAGCCAGTAAGGAGGTGGGAGTGAGTGAGGTGGGTGTGACCTACTCTAAGACGGGTAATATGAATGTTGTCGAAACGAGAGAGGTTGTGGATAGTGAGTTTGATCAGAATGGTGAGCTGCATGACATGGAGTTTGTTATCAATTTGGGAGCCCCATGAGGATTGGCAGCAGTCACGAACAAGGGAAGCAATAAGTGGTTTGATGTCAGAAAGGGTTTTGGGAAATGAGGTAGGGGAAGGTTGAAGGTAAGCTTAGAAGCTGCATCAGCCCTGTGATTGCCAGGGATGCCAACATGGCTGGGTATCCAAAAGAAAATAATACTTTTCCTGCAGAGGTAGGGCGAAAGGCAGTTGACAAAAACAGACGAGAAGAAACTAGATGTGTTTCAAAGAAGATGTCTTAAAATCATTAACAAAATTAGATGGCCAGTGAAAGTCAGCAATGAAAAACTTTATGATAGAACAGGTACAATGAGATAAGCAAGGAGAAATTTAAAAGATGGAGATGGTTGGGCAACGTATTAAGAAAAGATGAAACAAAATTATGCCAGAATATCCATCACCTGGACACCAGAAGGTGGAAGAAAGAAGGGAAGACCCAAGACTACATGGAGAAGAGTGGCAGAGAAAGAGAGAAATGGATTTGGGTGGATCAGCTGGGGAGAAGCTGCAGTAGTAGCAAGAGACAGAAAGAGATGTAAGAATTTGCTTCGAGAAGCCTCAATCTCCATACCCAAGAGAAGGGAGCGGTAAGGTACAGCTTTTCAAATCTTCATGTGTCAATATACAAATTTGTAATGCATGAACAGGCAGACCTACATTTTTTTCTAATGTAAATCCATTGTTTTTAATTATTTATGTCAATCTTTTGAAGGAGGTAGCTGTTTCTGACAAAAAGTTTTTGAATAAAAGACACAACCCCAATAAAAATCTTGATTTTGAGCTATTCTCCCACAAAAATGTCTTCTATCAGTCATAACTTTAAAGTTAAATACGCTAAGGGTGTTCTAGTGATCAGTTGTTTAGTAGGAAATAAAAAGAAAATATTTGTTAAAAGACCTCATCCAGAATTATCAAATTGCCTGGTTATATGCATAACCTAATCTCATCTGACAAGAATAAATTGAAGGAGATATAACATTCAGTGCTAAAGTAAGATGAAAGAAGACCATAGATCTCATTGTAATTGATGGCTAACAAATGAACAATTTAATTGAAGACCTCCCTAGTACTTTATAATTCTATAAACGATCAAATTGCAGTTCAACTTGAGTCTCTGGGGCAGGTGGAAAATTTGAAAATTGAAAATAAAAACGTATCAGTGTTAAGTGCTAAAAAAAGTAGATTTTACCACTGATTTTACCCACTATGTTCTTGTTATACCCTTGTTCATGCGGTTTGTCTGGTTCGGAGTTGGAATTAATAATAAAATTTCACGGTTCTGAATAAAGGTGTTGAAAATCTTCCCACAAAAAATCACGACAGAAATAATATTAATGTAGTAAATACATCTTTATATACTTCCCTCTTTCCCAATTATTGTATTTTTCATCGCACAATTACTTGGAGATGTTTTTAGAACACATATTTACAACACATACAGTTGGTTACTCAAGAAATCTAAAGAAAAATAATAATAATTCTTCCGGGAATTCCCGATTTTCCCACGGTTTTAACCAATGGAACCATAGATTTTTTCCAGCTCCAATCTGCTCACCTGTATAGCCTTCTGCCTCTCCTCAGCAAGCTCCTGTTGATGTCTAGCTACCATGCTTTCTGTGTGGCTGTCCCACTGTGATCTCAAGCTCTCTAATTCTTTACTCTCCCTATGCAGGGACTGATAATGTGAAAATATGATATGTAGCTTAATTATTTCCAAAATCTATTTTAAGAAAGACCTTAGAAAATGAAGAAACAAAATGCATATAACATAATTTGTTTACATTCAAAGGTATGAACCCCACACATATCTTTTTTTTATTCTACAACAAGAAGTCAAGGACAAAAGTGGAATAATATAACTGTATATAATCATATGAAGAAAATGGGAGTCAGGTAGCTCAGTTGGTAAAGCACATGACTGAGATGCTGGAGGTACCAGGTTTAAGCCTCGGACAGGTCTAACCAGTTTTTCCACAGCTATGCAGACAATACGCCGATCATGAAAGCGGAAGTACGTCGTTTGCAGCTCCTGCTCCTCATTCAGCTGCTGAGAAAAGTGGCAAGGGGGTTGAATGGTGTCACACCCTACCTGGTTCTTTAAACCTTCCTGAGGAGGGGGTGCTCATCCCAGGCCCCCAGTGACTCTTTTTTAAAATAAAGGTTTTTTAAAGGTTGGAAAAGTTGAAATAAAGGTTTTGAAGGTTTTGGATTTAAATAAAAGGTTTATAAAGTTTAACTCTGATGGCATATTCTGGAGCAAAAGGCAGGCCAAAAAGTCCACATGAAGTTGGAAATTTTACCCTTTTTAAACCTGGTTCTCTGCTAAAAACAAATCACTTCTTAAGTTTGAAAATAAAGGAGTTATTTTGAAAGGAATAAAGGTTCCGGTGCTCATCCACCCTGTCATCCACTTCTGTCCCGGTCGCACGAGACTGGCATCTGCTATGCAGGCTATAGCTTGGCGTCTATGCTCCATATAGGAGTCTTGCCGAGTTCCCGTAAGGGAGGATCATGTACAAACAAACAAACTTTGAAACAATACCATCAATTCGTAAACAAATGAAAAGCATTTTACATTTGTTAAGAGAGTGAGAGACCTAAATCATTCTTCTATGGTAGACTTTCTACATGAGTGATTTTCAAGCAAAGTTGCAACTCTGATATATGTTATCTTCTGAATGGAATAAGATATCACGGACACTTCTTCAAGTTCATTGTTGTTTGTGATTTTGTGCTCTACTGTATCATACAAAATATATACTTCTTGACACCTAAACTAATCCTTTAAGCTATGTGATTTATCACATCCAATTCGTTGTTGATTAAGGCTTAGCTGATTCAGCTAGTCATCTTCAAAACAATTATAATGGGAAATTAACAAAACAGGTCCGCTAATATACAGTATTACCAATCCCTCCCAGTTAAAGGATTAGTTCAGTGGTCAAACAAGTCATCTTATTTGAAAGAGGACTTCAAAAGAAACAAAATAGTGAAAAAGGGTTCAAAAATCTTATTCCATTAAGGAGAAATCTAAGTTTAAAGTTTGGTATCATTTGTGTAGAAATGACTGAAATCAGACTAGTTGTGATGTCATAGCCTCAGATTCCTCAAAATCTTTATGTAATTTCAATCATATTTTGTGCTGTAATTTTGTGGCTTATAAACCATGGGATATAACAAAAAAGTAGTAAAAGTGAATCTAGGAATAGTATTTATAATATACCACCTGAAGAAAGTTTGAAGAAAAATAATTTAAATAGTGGAAAATTAAATAAACTTTTTTAAAATACATAAAGACTTTTAGTAATCTGAGGTTGTGATGTCACAACTAGTCTGATTTCAGTCATTTCTACAAAAATGATACCAAACTTTTAAACTTGAACATCTCCTTAACAGAATAAGAATTTTGAATGCCTTCTTCATCATTTTGTTTGTTTTGAAGTCCTCTTTCATATAAGATAAACATGCTTGACCACTGAACTAATCCTTTAACGGAATAAGATTTTTGAATGCTTTCTTCACCATTTTGTTTCTTTTAAAGTCCTCTTTTATATAAGATGGACTTGCTTGACCACTGAACTAATCCTTTTAAGATTTAAACCAGGTTCCGCTACCACTTTAAATTGCAGCTTAAATCTTCATCCTTTATTTGAGGCTAACAATTGTTCAATATCAATTACATGTATCAGCAGAATTCTAGGTGGGAAAAACATTCAGGAAAAAGTTATAAAAAAATTCAGTAAAATATGAAAGAAGTTTGCTGGTAGCTTACATCTTGAGATTGCTGCAGCTGATGCCTGAGGGATGATTCAGTCGATGAAAGCTGAGTCTGTAACTTTCTGTGCTCATCCTAAGCAAAAATCAGAAGAAATAATTTTGTTATCCATTGTCTGTTCTTTTAATTCATAATTTTTAAGTACTTATAGAAGTTATTTGACCTTTTATGTTTTATTGGTGTAGATGTATTGTTCTTAAATCCTTTTATTTTTACTTATATTACATCTTATTACTTTATATATTTTGTTGCTGCATGTTTTAATTACATTTAGTATTTTAGGGCTAGTTTTCTTAACTTTTATTTTTCTTATGCATTCATGTAATATTTTATTTGTACAGCACCAATAATTATTTACATAGATTTTGGTGCTATATAAATTGTAATAATAATAACAATAACAATAATAATAATAATAATAATAATAATAATAATAATAATAATAATAATAATAATAATAATAATAATAATAATAATAATAATAATAATAATAATAATAATAATCTGTTGATTTATGTCAATATATACATGTATTCAGTTAGTATTTAATTACATCACTAACAAATTGAAACTTTTTATTTACATTGCCACCTTCAGCCAATTTTGAGCTAAACCACTCAATAATTTGTAGTTAAATTAGCGGTAAAATCCTAGTATAGCGGTAAATATCTATATAGGATTTTTGCTTTTTCTTTTTTAATTTTGGTTTTATTCTGTTGTATTTATGTATTCTAACTATTTTTCTTTTTAGATTTGGGTCTTTTAAGTAGAAACTAAGCCAAACTTGTTTAAAAAAGAAGAATATTTCTTATGTTTTGGCTTTCCGATCAAAACTTTTACTGAAGTCTTCAGTGTGTATACTACTTGCCTGTACTGACAAGTGGAGTCTGCAAGCCGTTTTGCCGTTTAAGTGAAATAATGTTTTTTTTTTAACATGGGGAACAATTCTTGTAGATCCTCATTTTCAGGTTAGGTTTTAGGATACGGTTTTAGAATTAGGTTTTAGGATTAAGGTTTTAGGATTAGGTTTTAGGATTTTGACATTGTTAAAATTCCTCTGCACCGTTATTCAGGTTTTTTTCTTTCTGTCTTTAGTTTCGTTCAAAATGGCCAACAAGAATGCAAAATTTGTGAGCTTGTGATTTATTATCCTTTTTGAACAAAATTTGCTTGAAAAGGTTAAAATTTGAAAAGATTTTGGAATAATGGAAAATAAAGAACAGTAAAATTGCTGATAGAAGGTAAGAATTTTTTCAAAATGACTAATAAGCATGATTTTCTTGAAGTCTCAAATTTTTTCAGAATAAAAAAAAAAAACCTGTCTTTTGCCCCAAAATTCATAAATTGTTGACTTAAATTAATGTTTATAGATTTTTCAATCTTTCCTTTATAAATCCTAAAAGTTTTAAGAAAATTGGTCACCAATAAGTATTAAAAATTGTTGACATTAATTCCTATATAGCGATTTACCGCTATACTAGGAATTTTCCAACTTAATCATTATATATTTTTTAAAAACAATAATTTTTCCTACATTTTGTTGTACAACTCTCAGCTCATTGAGAAGGAAAGAGGTATTTTGCTCAGGTTTGAAGTATTTCTTATCATTCAGCCTAATACCAATATTTGGTATTAGAAGGTTGCCTCCTTCAGGTATGGCAAACAGCCATTTTGATCAACTGTTTAACGTATGCATGGCTGAGGACATCATAGAGTTTGGTGATCACTTTTTACCAAAAGGATCATAGAAGCCACTTTAACCTTTTATAAAATGGGCAATCATCTTTGTTTGTTTGTTTGATGATGGCTTAACGGCACCAGACAACGAGGGTCAAAATGTGCCTGAGAGGTCAGATCATTTTAGAGATAGGAAGGAAAGGAAACGGGGAGAATGAGAGAAATTCAAGAACAAAAGGTCAGAAAGCTTTGAAAGGAAACATGAACAAATAACCTAAACTCAATTCAGTCGTGATATCTGGTCTTCAAATAGATAATAATATGACCATACCTATATAGCGCAACACACCCAAGTCCCTAAACGCTTTTGAACCCAAGTCTCTAAACGCTTTTGAACACAAGTCTCTAAGCGCTTTTGAACACAAGTCTCTAAACGCTTTTGAACACAAGTCTCTAAACGCTTTTGAACACAAGTCTCTAAGCGCTTTTGAACACAAGTCTCTAAGCGCTTTTGAACACAAGTCTCTAAACGCTTTTAAACACAAGTCTCTAAACGCTTTTGAACACAAGTCTCTTAGCGCTTTTGAACACAAGTCTCTAAGCGCTTTTGAACACAAGTCTCTAAACACTTTTGAACACAAGTCTCTAAACGCTTTTGAACATGAAGACCAAAATACAATGCAGCATAATAAACAACAAAATAATTCAAAAATAAATAAAATAAACTATATATATATTTTTTTTTTTTCATCTATGGAAATTCATCAAATGTATACAAGATAAACAGCAGCTACACTTCATATTAAACCAGAAGATAATACCTGTAAGTTCCTTAAACATTTAGCGATGAACTGTTTGACCTCTACATCTGACCCCGGCTTCATCTTGAGGGATAAGTGGGTCAGATGCTTGAAGGGATTAGTTTCAATGATCACAAGGTCTGCTAAACTGTGCTCCAAGCATCCTTACGGCAAAGTTGTAAAACAAACCTAATAAAATCAAGGACAAGTTATATTTAATGTAAGTATATAAATGCATACAAAATGATGTCTTTCTATTTGCACTGTTTTTTTTCAATTTTATCTACAATAAATCTTCAGAGAAGAGAAGCTGATTTTGACAAAGCATTTGTTTGGGATCTTATCCCAACCCCTAATAAGCCTTTAATCCCCCTCACTCCCTTCCCACCACCACATATAATAATTTATTGTTTTTTAAGTGGAAAATACATTCTTTTTACCCTCAAGACTGAGATAAAGAAAATAAAAGATTTGTAGCCATCTTCCTACTCATACATCATAAGTTTTTTTTATACAAATCAAAAAACTAATTGTGTTATGTTTCCTTCTTACAACGTATACAAACGAGGCATCCATAATTTTGGTGTCAAGATCCAAAAGTGGCAGTGCCGAATTTAGGCACAAGCTAACTAATAGCTTAGTGCCTCGCACCAAAAGGTGCCTCACTTTGACCCTTTAAAGGAACTGGTGGCCCAAAAGTGAGGCGTTAATTTTTTCCAATTTATGTAGATTTTAATGAATAGAAGTCGCATTACACAGTCTGTTTTTACTTTTGGATGAAAGAAATTCAAGTAAATTGGAAAGCATGTACAAATACACACACTATTTTATGTAATTCAAACACTGTTCACCCACAGTTTTGTTGCTCTTTTCAATAGTAAATAAATCATAATTTTATAGCTACCCATAGACCGTTAACATTTTATGCAGTCTACATACACAAACAAGATACTTACTTGGGAGTTTCCTTGCTTTGATTTTCATTGCAAAGATTCAATAACTCAATCAACTTTTGGGGAAAGTCTGTAAAATCCACCAAGAGGCCTTGTTGAGCCTTCAGGCTGAAACAAAAGCAAATTGTATTAAAGCATTGAATGATACAGGACAAAATAGACTACCAGAACTAAAATATAAACAAAATTATACAGATTGCTCTGTTTAGGACCTCTTAAATTATATAGATGTCATAAGTTTGTCAACGAATGACTGGTGTATGAAGCCTACTTTAGAAGATTGACATCACATTACTTATGTTCTTTACAGTTAAAAATATTTCATTAGAAATTAATTTCAAATTTTTCTGCTTAAACATATTTTCTTTTTGCATATGAAATTATCTCTGAGGCTGCTTCATGGTAACAATGCCATGCATTCTAAAACAAGTCCTTAATCTTGTACTGCAAAACCACAGAAATACTCCCAGCCACATATATTTCAAATACAGGGTTTGACAAATCAACCCGAGAACAATTTTTCTTTGGGCACTTTATGTATGGGCACTGCATTTACGTTTGCCCAAAAGCAAAATCACGTTACCCACAGATTTCATTAACATATGAGCGTCTGCAAAATAAACTAAAATTTTAGGTGACATGTACACCTCTGCCACCCTATTATTTCTCCGTGAAATTTTTACATGCTACCTTACATAAGAATTTGGATGGACTTTCCAGCAGCGTCTTGCCTTGCGCAAGAAACATTTCATACAAAAGTTGGTGGCGCAATTCCAAGATTTTCACAAACAAAGCTATTGAATCATTTTGAGCAGAAGTAATCTTTTAAAATTGGAACATTACAAGATTACAATACTTCTAAAACTAGAATTTTAGAATTATCTATAAAAGCAGCTGTTTTCAAAAATTTTGTCAAGGTTTCATCAATTTACAATTGTGTCTGTGCTCTTACATCAAGAATTAACCTTTCCAGGTTTCCAAATAGGCCACGCCCACCATAGCAAAATGGTAACTATGTGGGGCAAACAAACCTTAAATCCGCAATCGTGCATTACCAATGCGTTGACATTTAGATGTTCGCGAGGCCTGCCGCAAGCTTTGATCCATTTATGGCACTTTTCCTAATTTTTAGAGTAATAGAATAAACAAAATTCAGTTTGTTAACTGTTCTGGGTAACAGCAATCAGATTTACAAAGCCCGCAGCAGACCCGTAAGCACAATTTTTGTTCACCATTTTGCCGTCACTCAGTCTGTGTGTGCAGAAATTTGTTTTGTACAGTAAGCTGCATTGACTACATGAGTGCGCGCCGTTAGCCAACTGCACTGTACCAGTACCGCGTAGGAAGTTTGCCCCTACTTAGTTACGCAAATTTTGTTGCTAAGCAAATTCGTGCGGTGATTGGTTAAAACAAGCTTTCCATCATTAAACCCAGAAAGGTTAATTGATTAACTGCCTTCAGTGTGTGGATAATCATAGTCAACGTTGACTTTGCTTGAGGATTGAAAATCAGATGTCTCTTTTGCCTTGAACTGTCTGCCAAAAAATATATCATTTAACTGTTAAAGTGGATCTAGATCTACAGTGTTAAAGTCTATCAATGAGCTAATATCAAAAACTTACGGACTTAAAATTTTGAGAGAAATCGACGATCACGACGAGTGAACACACAATTACAATGACGGGGTCGTCACCTGCGTATCAGTTATGGTAACAACTTTAAACTTTAAGAGAAATCATCGCCATTTGATAAAGATTGTCTTACAGGATTACACCACAGTTTGCAGAAACTGGATATTTTTTGAACTGGATATTGGATCACTATCTTGGAATACATACAGGACTTTACCTACATACCAACTGTTGCTCAAAGCGGCCAAGAATAACTCAGGTTAGGGTATTTAATTAAGTATTAAATTAATTATTTATAAAAAGAAAGTTTCAAGTTTGGAATACAACAAGTCTGAATTCAAAGCCACTAATCTTAATTTTGTCTTTGACATTCATCTGTTACTTTTTTATTTTCGGTCCGTAACAGAATCCACAATCCCCATACAATCTATCTTAAAAATCCAGCCCCAACAAATGTCATCCCCTAAAAATAACCTCCTGACTTTCATCCGTCTTGCCAACTTGTATTCGGAAGAATGGAACACTTCAGAATTAACTGTCACTTCATTTGATGTTCTGAGAAGCATGAATTCATTGCTAAGCACATTCAATTGAAATGTTTTATCTACATCTCACCATATGCTGCAATTCATCTAAAACACCCTCACCACTCCATTAGTCCTTGCCCTGTTCTAATATAGCCCAAATTTAAAACATTTCTTCTGTAAGCACTACAGTAACAAAACCAGACACCAAGTTTGATCAAATCATTCAATTTTATCTTGAGATACGTTGATGACAAACAGAGAAGTAAAAACAAGGTGAAAATATAACCTTTTTTTGGGAGGGGGCTTTTTTTTTTTGAGGGGGGGCTTTTTTGGGGGGGGGGGATTGCTCATGGCAGCTGGGTGTATGATTTGTTAATCCTTTCTACAATGGGAATCCATTCAAAAGTCAGGTCAACCAAATAACCAGAAAATAAAATTGATTACAAACCATTGAAAGTCATCCTCATTAAGGGCCAATGCATACAGGAAAAAAGAATCGTCATCATCCGTCAATCGAACACGAAGTTCCTGAGGGACAAAGAAAATATTGTAAATAATCTTGAGTCAGTCAGGCTTTTTCAGAGACTGTGGAAAGTGCTGAAAAGTGTGTTGGTTCGGTTTGAGGCATAAATTTGGTAGGTGTTAAAAGTGTGGGGGCACCATGCCAAAAAACGTTTTGCCGTAAAACTATATGGACACTTAAGTTAAATCCTTTAATTTCTAAGGAACATGACAGCTAATAAGTTTGGTGCTTAACCCTTGTTTCTGTGGATGGGACGCAATGACACTCTCTGGACAGGACACCAGTCGATCATAGGTTAGCAATGCAGGTACCATGACCCTCTCTGGACAGGACACCAGTCCATCATAGGTTAGCAATGCAGGTACAATGACCCTCTCTGGACAGGACACCAGTCCATCATAGGTTAGCAATGCAGGTACCATGACCCTCTCTGGACAGGACACCAGTCGATCATAGGTTAGCAATGCAGGTACCATGACCCTCTGGACAGGACACCAGTCCATCATAGGTTAGCAATGCAGGTACCATGACCCTCTCTGGACAGGACACCAGTCGATCATAGGTTAGCAATGCAGGTACCATGACCCTCTCTGGACAGGACACCAGTCCATCATAGGTTAGCAATGCAGGTACCATGACCCTCTCTTGACAGGACACCAGTCGATCATAGGTTAGCAATGCAGGTACCATGACCCTCTCTGGACAGGACACCAGTCCATCATAGGTTAGCAATGCAGGTACCATGACCCTTTCTGGACAGGACACCAGTCGATCATAGGTTAGCAATGCAGGTACCATGACCCTCTCTGGACAGGACACCAGTCAATCATAGGTTAGCAATGCAGGTACCCATTTTAAAACAAAAGTTGAATGAAGCAAACAGATTAAACTGATTGTTAAAGGACACAACGCAAGACTTGTGCTGGAAATCACACCCACCACCTTTGGAATATGAGCTGGACTCTCTACCACTGAGCCACTGCTTTTCATAGAGGATAATAATTGGCTATACTACTATACTATACTACACAGGTCCCTGCTCTATTAAAGCACTTCCTTTCCACTTCTATTTTCTTTGTAATCTGATTCTGATCCACTAAAAACCATGATGAAGAAAGCAACAAAATTTCACCAAAATCGGATACAAATTGGTCAATTACAGCTTTTTGAAGATTTTTGTGCAAATATGCAAATTTTTGTGTTTACTCTTGTGATGTATGAACAGGACATAGGCTCTAATTTCTTATGTAATACCATTGCTTTTTAACCCTCTGCTATTTCTCTTTGAAAGAGGGAAAATAATTCTAAGGAAGAGAATTTGATCTTTGCCATATCCCCCCCCATCCAACCTCAAGCTGGAGAAGGCAATCTGAACATTTTTAAAGTCTAAAATTAGGAAGGGGGGGGGGGAAATAATAAGGAAGAGAAACAAAAATATTTGGAGAAGGTATTTTCAAAGTCTGTTAAAAGGAAGGGGGGGAATATAAAGAAAAACACATTTTTCAATATTTTTCTGTTCATAAAAATTTGTTGAATATATTAAAAATTAATTTTAAATAAATAAATATGATTATATGAATATATATGAATATATGAATATATAACAAGTCAAACTTTGATTATTCATAATTTGAAAACTATGCTTGCTATTTTCAGACTTCAAAGACTACTAAACTCAGAATTGAATGCTCTTTTCAGTCAGTGGTTAAACAGAAATTTTTGTACCTGTCCATAGACCTTTAAGCAACAAAAGTGATATCCAATCAATTTAAAAACTGCACAATGGAGTAAATCACCAATTAATACTTACTTTTCTATGAACTGGTGTCACTATACTTAAAAGTTCCAAGACAACCCTTACAGACACATACCTGTAAAACAGAAAGTGAGTATTGTAATATTGAAGAAAGTGCTCCAAGCCCTCATTCCTTTACAGCAATACAACAGTTAAAGGAATATTCCCATAAATTTTCATTTTTTCATATATGATAGAGAAATTTTGTAGAAACAAAGTGGTGAAAAAACTATGTTAATATCTTATTCCGTTTAGAAGTTATAACAATTTAAAGAGTAGAAAATGTTCTTAAAAACACTTGAACAGTATA
>JAIGNY010001016.1:2030000-2052500 GCA_020152595.1 Chiridota heheva
TTCTAAGACGGGTAATATGAAGCGTTGTCAATACGAGAAAGGTTGTTAATGGTGGATTTGATCGGGATTGTGGGCTGGATAACATGGAGTTTGTTATCAATTTGGAAGTTCCATAAGGTTTGCCAGCGGTCACGAACAAGAGAAGCGATAAGCGGTTTGATGTCAGAGAGGGTTTTGGGAAAAGGGAAGGGAGGAGGTTAAGGGCAAGCTTAGCGGCTGTATCAGCCCTGTCATTGCCAGGGATGCCAACATGGCTGGGTATCCAGAAGAAAAGAACACTTTTCCTGCAGAGGGTGGGAGAAAAGAGTTTCCTTGGGAGGAGGTGGCAGGTGAGGTTATCCCATTTAAGATTGAGTAATGAAGTAAGAACAGCCTTTGAGTCAGAGAAAATGGCAAAGTGACTAAGAGGAGAGTACTCAATAAAGTTGAGGGCGAGGAGAATGGCCTTAGCCTCGGCTGAAAAGATGGATGAGTGGTCTGGAAGTCTGCTACTGAGGGTGATGTCTTGGATGATGGCAGCAGCAGCTGTCTTGTTGCCTTCCTTGGAGCCATCAGTATAGATGGAGGTGTAATTTGAGAGTTGGTCTTTGATTTGGTTGTGGAGATTGATGAAGAGATTAGGGTGAGTTTGAGATTTGTTATAAGTGGAGAGGTCTAGGTGGACAGAAGGAAGGGGGGTGGCCCAAGGCGGAAAAGTGGGCCAGGAATAGGTGCCGAGAGTGGCGGGGTTGATGCCAAGTTGAAAGAGGTCTGATTTAATGCGTAAGCTGAAGGGGGCGATAGGGTTTTAGTCCTATTAAAGAGGGAGGAGAAATTGGGGTACCTAATGAGGTTGTAAACAGGGTTCTGGGTGTTGGTGAGGACTCTAAAAGCATAGGAGAGGCTAAGCTTTTTACATCTAAGTAGAAAGGGGGTTCGTTGGCTTCAACATGAAGGCTAGTGATTGGGGAGGTCCTGTAGGCTCCTAGACAAAGCCTGAGGGCTTCATTTTGGATGGTGTTAATGTGGTTGAGGTATGAGTTGTGAGCGACACAGTAAACAATATTGCCATAGTCAAGCTTGGCACGAATGGTGAGCCTGAAAATTTTGAGAGAGCATAGCGGTTCGCTCCCCAAGTAGTGTTGGAGAGCAGTCGGAGGAGGTTGAGGGAGCTATTGCATTTTAGTTTCAGGTTGGTGATGTGCGGCTTGTAGGTGAGCTTGGGGTCTAGAGTTAGACCAAGGAACTTTGTGTTTTCAACTTTAGGGATGCGATTCCCATTGAGCACAAAGTTCGGGTTGGGGTGGAGGTTGTTGAAATGACAAAAGTGCATGCAGACTGTCTTGTCTTTGGAGAATCTAAAACCGTTATTGTTGCTCCAGACTTGCAGCTGATTGAGGCTGGTTTGAAGCCTATTTTCAACAATAGGAAAGCTAGGGGAGGAGTAGAAGATGGTGAAGTCATCCACGTGAGAGGGTACGTTTGATGCTGGGGCCAAGGTCATTCCCGATGTCATTAATGCTCAGGTTGAAGAGAGTGGGGAGAGGATGCTGCCTTGGGGACGCCCTCTTCTTGGGCACGGCTTGGAGAGGGTGTGGCCAATACGAACTTGGAACTGCCTGGGTGAGAGGAAGTTTTGAATAAAGATGGGGAGGTGGCCTCTGAGGCCAATGGTGTGAAGTTTCGGGTAATGCCGTATTTCCAAGTAGTGTCGAAAGCTTTCTCGAGGTCAAAAAATATGGCAATGAGGTGTTCCTTTTTGCAAAGGATTCCCGGATAGCGGTGTCGAGCGTAATTAACTGGTCTAGGGAATTGCGACGTTTTTGGAAGCCGCTTTGGTGAGAGAGGATTCTGTTGGTCTCGAGGAACCAGTTTAGTCTCTGATTAATGATCTTTTCCATAATTTTACAGAGACAGCAAGTAAGGGGGCGATGGGTCGGTAGCTGGTGGGGTCGGTGCTATCCTTCCCGGTTTAAGGACGGGATGACAATAGCTGTCCTCCAGATAGGGGAAAGGAGTGTGAGGACCAAATGTGGTTGAAGATGGTGAGTAGGGTAGTGGTGGCTTTGATGGGGAGGTGTTTCAGAAACTGATAGGGGATGTTATCTGGGCCCTTGGAGGTGCAGCCAGCGTCGCTGATGGCTTGGTTTAATTCAGAAAGGGTGAGAGGGGTGTTGTAGCTTTGGAGTTGTCAGAGGAAAAGTGATTCTCCGGGCTTCATCGCAAGCTTTTTGATTTTGAAAGCATTGGAGTAGTTGGTCGAGGCCGAGATGTTGCTGAAAGAGGCGGAGAGGTGGTCAACGATGTCTTTTTGCGGTGAGAAGGTCTCCATTCCAAGAGAGATGGGAGATGGAAGATTTGCCTACTCTGCCGTGGAAGCTGTTAACCATTCTCCAAATCTTCTTAGTGGGGGTGTTGGTGGTGAGAGAAGAGATAAAGTTGTTCCAAGTGTTGGTTTTATTGTCCTTGATAGTGCGTCTGGCCTTGCACGGCTGATTCGAAAGAGGTTAAGGTTATGGGTGGTCGGGTTAGTTTTAAAGTTCCTGAGGGCTCTTTTCCTGTTCTTGATGGCGGTTTTGCAGTCATCTGAGAACCAGGGGTTGGGGGATGATTTGGGGGTTTGGAGGTTTGGGGAATTGAGCAGGTGGCGATGTTGATAAGGATATTACTGAAGTTAGACATGGGATCCTCATCCTCGAGAAGATGGGGAGAGGTGTGAGTCACAGAGGGTTTCAAAAAGGGACCAGTCAGCCTTGTCGAGGTTCCAGTTGGGGTGTGCTCAGTGGGGATTTGAAGATTGGAGTGTATAAGAAGAGGGTAATGATCACTACCACAGAGGTCAGCAGTGACTCTCCAACTAAAGTCAGGGAGGAGGTTAGGGGAACAGATAGACAGGTCAATACAGGTGAGAGAGCCTGTGGCAGGATGAAGGTAGGTCGGGAGTTAGTGTTCAGTAAGGACAGGCTGTGCTGACGGAGAGCGTTTCGATGAACTTGCCTCTAGGGGTGGTGGTATTAGAGCCCCACAGAGGGTTGTGAGCGTTGAAGTCACCAAGAAGGATGAAGGGGTGGGAAGCTGAGAGATGAGGTTGTTAAGGCTGGTTGGTTGAATGTTGGTGTTGGGAGGGAGATAGATATTGCAGAGAGTGAAAGTTTTGTGGAGGAGATAGAAATACAGATGGCCTGAAGGTCGGTGTGCACACGAACAGGGCTGTGTGGGATATCGTGTCTAACGAGAATGGAGACGCCACCACAGGCCCTGTCAGCATCCACTTGATGTTTGTGATAGCAAGCAAAGTTGTTAAGGGAGTAATGGTCCGTGGTTTTCAAGAAAGTTTCTTGTAGGCAGAAGACGCCGGGTTGAAGGTGGAGGCCAGAAGGTCGATTTCTTCAGAATTGGCCTTAAGGCTCTAATGTTCCATTGTATGATGTTGTGGGTGTTATTGTAATTGATTGTGGTGTATGCCATAAAGGAGGCGGGGGTTATCTGGAGGAAGATCTGCTGGGTCTGAGTTCGCTTGTTTTTTTTCTTTGGATTTGTTTCTTTGGGAGCGATTGTTTTTGAAAATTGGACGAGAAGTATGATCGATGTGTTCGTGTAATCGAACAATCCATACTCTCTTCAGTGTGGGTTTGGGAGGTGGGTTGTTTGTTGATTGGTTGTTTGTTGATAGGTTGTTTGTTGATTGGTTGTTTTTTGGTTGGTTGTTTGCTGGTTGATTTGTTGGTTTGTTGGTTGTTTGCTTGGCTGGTTTTAGCTTGATGTATGAAGGTATTAGTGGAGTTGGTGTAGGGGGCGGTAGGGGCTTTAGAGTAGGAAGGGGGGTTGAGGAGAGAAGTGGTGGTGGAGGTGGAGGTGGTGTGGGTATTGGGTGTGATTGGGTTGTTGGAAATGGTGATGGGCTTAGGACTAGGTAAGAAGAGCCAGGTGAGGTCGGTTTGGGCATGGGAGTTAGTTTTGTTGTGTTAGTTGTGTTTGGGGCGGAATTAGAGTTAGAGGAGACTACGTTTGAGTAGGAAGGCTTGGAGTTAAGGGAAGCGAGGAATTGTTTCCTGGCCTCAGGGTAGGTTATGTTGGGGTTAAGGGTTTTAAGTTTAGTTATTTGTTTTTCCTGAAGCCAGGTGGGACAGTCTTTCGAGAAGGAGGGATGGTTTGCTGGGTGTTTACCGTCACAATTTGTGCAGAGTGGGGGTTGGTGCAGGAGGTGTTGTCATGGTCCGGGGCTCCGCAGTTACCACAGCGCTTGGCTGTGGCAGGAGTTTTCCCGTGGCCATACCTCTGACAATTGTAGCAACGTAAAGGGTTAGGAATATAAGGGGCGACCTGAATTCTCAGGTAGCCGGCAATGATGTGGGAGGGAGAGTTGGAGTTGCGAAAGTGAGAAATATGGTGTTGGTGGGAGTTTTGGCTCCGTCTCTCTTTAGAACGAGACGACGGGCTTCGGTTACATGTTGGTTAGCTAGTTCTTCTTGGAGGTCGTCATCGGTCATGTACGCAAGATCGCGGGTGCGTATGACGCCTTTGCTGGAGTTTAGGAACGATGGGGGTGACTGTGATGTCGATACCAGAATTGGATAGGGTTTTGGTGGAAAGGAGGGTGGTGGCTTGTGTGTCCCTGGTGCAGTGCACCAGGAGATCACCGGATCTAAGGGTAGAGACTTTGGGGAGGGTACCGACAAGGCCAAAGAGGGCTTTATGGATGAGGAAAGGAGAAACTTTTTTAAAGCTCTCCTGCTTGTTGGTGGCATGGATTATAAGGATTTTGGGATTGGGGTTGCAGAATGGTCAATGATGGTAGCAGGTGGGTCACGGGGGGGAGGGGTCAAGGTCACTGCATAGGCGCTTTGTCATTATGAAAGAAAAAACCAAGGGCCGAGAGACCCGAGGCAGCTAGAAAAAAAGAAAAAAACAATCGCGGAACCACTATATGGGGACCGCTGTATTAGTAACGAAGGGCGTGAAAAGTCGGGACAGAACGAGGGAAAATATAATAGAAAAAAAAGAAAAGAAACGATCTCACCGAGGATAAAAGCCCATCCACCGAAAAGAAAATCCGAAAATGAAGTTATAAAACAAAAAGGTGCAAATTGGAGAGAAATTGGAGCGAAAATAGTTTAGGAGAATAGGAGCAGTTGTCACGTCTCTCTCAAGCATAGGTTATTACTTGACATACAGTCCAGTACTTGTACATACCTATCATCTTGCCCCAGGGTCTTCACTCCAACGCTGAGAACCTGATCATATAGGTTTGCGTCCATCTCTGTAATTTGCAGTAAACTTTTCCAGCTCTTTTCTGATATTATCTTGTGCCTGTAAGGTGCAACAGAACAAATGTAAAAAGACATTTTTTTCATCCAAAAAAATAAAATAAAACACAGTAAAAGAACATATACAACCCTTTATTTAGGATACATCACAGGGTGTTTCAAAGTTTGGACTTGAAGGCTAGAAAACCTTATAAACATCCTAAACATAGTTCAGAACAATTTTTCATTTCAGAGGAAAATTACAACAGTATACTTCAAGAGGATTAATTATGAAAACTATTTACAAATGTCCCTTTCCAGTAAATCACAAGTTATAAAAAAAAAATAAGAGCTACTTAACTCTGAATGAACTTGAAGAGCTTCTTAACTCTCAATGAACTTGTTCTCCAAAATTCTCCCCTTGTATAAAGCCTAAAGTATTTTTCTATGAAGCTTCACAAACACTAGAGGCAAGAAAGCTTTCAAGTGTGGCCTATATTTTCACATGCTTTCATAAAAGTTTTAGCTGACATGCCAACAGCTGGTGAAGATAATTAAAAGTAGCCTAGAATTGTTTGGGTGCAAAGTTGGGTAAAATCCTAAGTTGCGGTACAACTTTGGCAAAATGTGGCATTCTATGTATGGAATTAGTTTGCGTTACTCAATGGGCATTTGCAGTATGCACAGTTTGTACACGCAGTAAACTCAATGGGCATTCGTTTTTCTGTGTGTGTTTTAATGGGCATTCGGTTGGCATTTGTTTTAGTATCACCCAGAAATTGCTGCTCCAGCACCACTTCAAAGAATTATGATAGACATTTCAAAAAAAAAAAAAGGATTTCAAAAGAAAAACCAAGGTCACCCTGTAACACATGTAGTGTTCTAGCTAGCCTAAATTTATGCGAGAATGTCGCACAAGGCAAAAAAACACAAAAAGAAAGATTTTTGCGATGGCATAAAATACATGTACCTAAGTTTATGACTCCAATTAGGCCTAATATATGTAAATACAAATTGTTGTTACAGAGGAACTGAATATTGTTATAAACTACTGTGTAATTCCTTTTTGCCGTAAACTTGGGAAGGAAGTCCCACAGACTCCATCTATTTCTAGTCAATCTTCAAAGTCTTTACCCATGCACGCTTCCAACCCCTGCGTAGTTACAAGTTGAAGCAATCACTGTATAGTATAATCCTTCCTTCATTTTTTACATTTCTTCACCTCTAAAGATGTGATTTTGAACCAATTTTTGTGTTTTCATCTGACAAAAATGAAAGAAAGTAACATTTTAGCAAATAATTTGAGGTCTCAGGGATGCCAAAAATGCAATTTTCCAGGGGGCTTAACAAACCTTTACCCAAGTGAAGGCGGGCTATATACACACATAGATAATGTCACACAACTTTTTGCAGCTGGCTAGAACACTGCACATGTCACAAAATTGGCATAGAATATGCAAATTGGTGCCTGGGAACAATTTTTGCAGGGAATAGATTGTTATTCTTGTTTGAAACCTTTTTCTGTCTTCAAAAATTATTTTAAAGGTTATTTTAGTTAATTCTATCGAAGCATTTACTGGATTATTTTTCTTCACTTAGAATAAGACTAAAGAACTCTCCAAAGTATGGTTAAAGCTCAAACATTGATATCAAGGCTACTGCATTTTAGCAGGGGTATCATGTCTGAGCGAGAAAAAAATTAAGATAATACTTACAAATTACTACTATTATTATCTAAACATTTCTCAATGTTTTATTTATTAGTTTTCACACACTTTACTGACTAAAATAATTTAATCAAGTTACTGTATATGACCACAAAAAATGTGGTCATTAAAAACGGACCCTATGCTTTGCTTTTTCACAGGGGTGGCCCGCCCCGCCCCCTTGGGGTCCGCCCTGCCCCTCATCAGAAACAAAATGGCAGAAGTGAAAATTTTAGAGGAAATAACTTGTAGTAGAAAAGGTGGTAAGAAGGGGAGAGGGATGTGAGATAGGAAAGATGGGGTGTGGGGAGATTAAATCAAGTGGAAAAGGTTGCTGTTGCGGAGGAAAGTGATAATGTTGGAGGGGATTGTTCTTGAAGTCAGAAATAGTGGTGGCAGGGGATAGGAAAGATTTGGAGTTGGCGTAAATCAGACATGTTAAGAGGATATGATTGATCGAAAGATCAGTATTGCAAGACTTGCAAGTGGGGCTGATAGGTTTGGGAGAGCCAGCAAGGAGGTAGGAGTGGGTGAGATAGGTGTGGCCTAGGCGAATGCAGGTGATGACCACGTCCTCTCTGCGATTGCAACTTAGTAGGGGAGGGTTGATGCCTACTTTGGGATTGATAGTGTGTAGTTTATTATTAGTCTCAAGATTCCAGGAGTCGTGCCAAGTCCTCCTGAGGTAATTGGAGATATTTTGGCAAAAGTCCGAGAGAGGTATATCAAGAGAAGAAGTTTGGTTCGACAGAGCGTTATTGGCAACTCTTGTCAGCCCTTTCATTCCCGGGGATACCAACGTGGCTTGGGATCAAGAAGAAGATGATTTTCTTGCCAGAGGAGGAGACAGTGTGCATTTTTTTAAAGATTTGTAAGAGGGGATTAAACCAGCACATGATGAAAATGCCTGTGAGGACTGATTTGGAGTCAGAGAAGATGACAAAGAGAGAGCAGAAGGAGAGTTTTGCAAAGTTTATAGCTAGGAGGATAACCTTTGCCTCAGCAGAATAGATAGAGGCTCTGTCTTGTAGTCTCAAAGAAAGGGTAAGGCCGGGGCAGGCGGCAGCAGCTGCTGAGGTACCTTCAAGTGTGGATCTGCGGTAAAATGGAGGTAGTAGTTGTGGAAGTGTCTACTGAGTTGACAGTATTTGGAACAAAAAAAGGCTGGGTTGTGATGAGCTTTCGTAAAAGAGAGGCCTAGGAAGACTTGGGGGTGGTATAACCCAGGTGGGGGTAGGAGGTAGGTGTGCCTGGCTATAGAGAAGATGTTGATGTTGGCTTTTGGGAGGCGGGAGTGTATCCGCATTCCAAAGGGAGGGGGGATGTGTTGTTGAGATTGAAGAGGTTGCTGAAGGAAGGAGAGCAGGTAGAATGGAAACAAAGAGTTTTGAGGGTCGGTGAGAATGTAAAGGACGAAGGAGAGGCCAGTCTTGGTGCTCCTGAGGTTTAGGGGGAGTTCATTGGCCTCAATGTGAAGACTGGTGATGGAGGTGGTTTGGATGGCATTCGAGGCAGATCCTGATGCAGTGTTTTTAATGACCTCGATGTGTCTCAGATAAAGTTTGCAGGTGGAGCCGTAGATAAAATTGTTGTAGTCCAGCTTAGATCTGAGGAGGGAGCGACATAAGGTGAGCACGGTGATAGGGTTGGCTCCCCAGTCAGTTGGAGAGGACCTTGAGAAGATTAAGGGTTTTGTAGCAGTTGGTTTTGAGGATGTTTAAGCCGGAGGTTGGGGCAAAGGAAAAAGGACTTGCTGTTATTGAAGTAAAAAAGAATAGTTTTGTCATTTGAGAAATTAAAGCTGTTTGTGTCACTCCAATGAGCCAAGCTGTTCAGGCAAATTTGGATGTTATTTTGCAGGGTCTGGAAGCATGGGAGAATGTGAAGATAGTAAAATCATTGACATAGAGAGAGCAGTTGATGTTAGGGGGAGGACTCTGGTAATGCTGTTGATTTTGAGTATAAAGAGAGTTGGGGAGAGAATGCTGCCTTGAGGGACTCCCAGGTGTTGGGTATTCCTTTGGGAGTAGGTGTTACCTATACGTGTTACCTATACGCACCATGAAATAGCGAGAGTGGAGAAAGTTCTGGATGAAGTTTAGGAGACCTCTGAGGCGGGAGGAGTAGAGATCCATGAGAATGCCATATCGCCAGGTGGTGTCAAAGGCCTTTTTGTCATCAAAGGAGATGGAGATGGTGTGGTAATTCCTGATAAAGGCTTCTCTGATATATGTGTATAGTTTCAGAACTTTGTCTAGACAATTGCGGTTTTTGCTGAAGCTGTTCTGATTGGGGGGTGAGGATGTGGTTTTTCTCAAGGTATCAGCAGTCTGAAATTGACCATCTTGCAGAGGTAGGAGGTGAAAGCGATGGGGCGATAGTTGTTGGGAATGGTCCTGTCTTTGTTGGGCTTAGGAATGGGAATAATTGTGGCCTTTCTCTAAATGTTGGGGAACGTTTGGAGGACGAAAGGTAGTTGTAAATCTTCAGTAAGATGTTGAGAGAAGTCCTGGGGAGATTTTTGAGGAGGTTAAAGTGAATGCCGTCAGAGCCTTGGGAAGCTAGACAACTCAGACTTTTGGAGGGTCGAGGAAAGCTCGGAGTACAAGAACGAAGGTTGTAGGTCTCCTAGTTTTTTGACTGAAAGTTGAGCGAGTTTCTTTCAGCCTCAGTTTTCAGGTTACATAAAGAGTGAGAAAGATTCTCATTGGAAGAAGTTTTGGCATACATGTAGGTGGAGGCTAAGCAGTCTGAGATGTCGTTGAGGTGGATTATTTTAACGTTGCTATTGATGAGATGAGGGATATTGTTGGCAGTACTTTTCCCTTTATAGATACAAACCATGTTCCAGACTTTGGCGGGGAGGTTTGGAGATTCAAGGAGGAGACATAGGTTTCCCAGGAGGCCTTTTTGCGGAGTTTGATGTTCTTCCTGGCTTTGGCTCCGAGAATGCAAAAATTGTCCACATTTTGGGGAGAAGGGAGGGTTATAAAGAGACAAAGGGCTTTATTCTTGAGAGAGATTGCTTTTTACAATCTGTGGTTAACCAAGGTTTGTAGTTCTCTGGAGTGGTGGAGGTAGGGATGAAGAAATTTGCGATTTCCAGAAGTTTGAAAGTTGAGAGATTGAATGGATTGGCAGAGAGAAGGATTTTATTGGTGATAAAGATCTTGCATAAACTGGAGTAAAGATTCCAGTCAGCTTGGTGGAAATTCTAATTGGTAGGGAAGGTTTGAGACAAGGGGGATGGGGAAGGGTAGGGTGAGGATGGGGACATGATTGCTGCCACAAAGCAAAGGGTTGACCCTCCAGTCCAAGAACTCTAAATAGAGAGAGGGGTGGCAGATGGTAAAGTCAATGCTGGTGAAGATGCCTGTTTCTAGGTGTACCTAGGTAGAAGATCCGTCGTTGAGAAGACAAGAGGTTGTGATGCTTAAGGAGTGTTTGTATCAGTTTTCTTTTGGCTGTAGAGGAGGAGCCCCAGAGAGGGTTGTGAGCATTGAAGTCACCCATGAGGATGAAAGGTTTAGGAGTTGAGTGATGAGGTTGTCAAGGTCGGTGGGGAAAGGGGAGGTTAGGAGGAATGTAAAGGTTGCAGATGGTGTCATGTTGAGGGTTTTGTGAAGGGTCATGAGATAGCAGGAAGTTTTGAGTTTGCAGTAAATAGGGATGAGGCTCGAAGGGATATCGTTCCTGACATAGATGGAAGAGCTGCCAGAAGCTTTTCTAGTGTTCTAGGAGATATAGTGTGTCCCTGAGTAACCTGGGATAGGGATAGTCAGGGGAGGATAAAAAGGTTTCCTGAAGGCAGATAACACTGAGGTTAAAAATGGAAATTAGTAGAAAGTTTGTGACAGTTTCATTGTATGATGTCAGCAACCATTAGTGATAGTTAAGGGGGAGAGTACCTTGATGGGGGCCGGGTCTGAGTAAGGCTGGCCGACTTGCATGTCTTGGAATGGTTTTTGATTAGTGGAGGGGAGGGTTACAGAAGAGGACAGTTGTACTGGGGTGTTCCCATTGTTGTTGTAAGATGCCTCACAGGAATTGGCGGTGGATGGGTGGTGTTCTGAAATGGGATGCTTGGGTTTCTGATGAGTCTTGGAGGAGTTTTTGTTAGGTGTTGGTCTGGGGTTTCCCCCTGAGTGGTGAGGGGGTGGAGAAAGGTTAGGGGAAGATTGAATAGATTTGTGTTGGTTGATAGGGTGTGTTTGGATGTTGTGAAGGTTGTCATTGGTGTTATGTTGGTTTCTTTGTTGGGTTGAGGTGAACTGCTGTCGTCTTTGGGAGGTGGCGTGATGCTGGCACATTTTTCCCCGGAAAGAGCAAGGGAGGCTGCATATTGATGCGAGGGGCCTGAGGTGTTGGTGGATGTGAAAGAGGTTGAAGTGGAAATAAAAGTGGGAGAAGGGACAGTAGCCTTTCCCTGGTATGATATCTTGTCCAACCAGACTATATATCAGTTTGGACGCCGTGGAAACAGTGCAGGGGTGAGTGTAGGTGGGGTTGTTGAGGTTAGTGGTGGTTGGAATGTTGGTAGGTTTGATAATAGGTGTGTTGTGCGTAAGAGCTTGGGAGAAGGTGAAGAGTTTTTTGGGGGATTTTTTAACTTAATAATTGTATTCAATTTCATAAATGAAATACCAATTTACATGGATACAGAACACAAACTGATAGCATAGTATAAAGCAAATGTCCTGTATGGCTAATGACTGGTCCTTATCAATCGGAATAGTTTATTCTGCAGTATGATTATAGCTAAAATCCCAGAGCTTCTTCATCAGGGGCTTGAGCCTAAAGAGGGCTCCTGGACTTCACGCCGAAAAAATGCAGTGCTTTGCACGTGCATTAATGTGCCCCTTAACAAGTCTAGCACCCTGCCCCTTTTTATATCAAGCTAAGGGTCTGAAAAACTCAGCCTGCAGCTTTGTGGAACATCCTAAAACTGACTTACTTCAGTAGTTAAAAACAAATGTGCAGTGACTAGGCAAGATGGCCACCAAAACATGAATCAGATAGCTTTTATCCCATCGTGGTCCAAAACCATAAAGATTTAGGATTTATTGGCGGGAAAAAGGTACATGTATCATTTAGAAATTAGACTAATAATAGTAGGCTTATATCAATAATAATAATAATAATAATATTAATAATAATAATAATAACAATGATAACAATAATAATAACAATAATAATAATAATAATAATAATAATAATAATAATATCTATATACATGTAACACAAGATCTACAAAGCTGCTCAAAGCGCTTCAACAAAGATAGGAATAAACATATAAAAATAGGAAAATGATTTAAACGTACATACATGTACATGTAAATATGCCTAAAATTTAAAAACTTAAGCATAAACAATATGAACAAGGCAAACAAGAACATAAAATGACTCTAAGAAATGTAAAGGTAATGAGATCAACTGTAAAACAGATGACTAAAATGCATAAAAGGCCCTTATCAATTACAATGTAAAAGCAAGCCTAAAATAGTATGTTTTTAAAGAAGTTTTAAATTTAGCAACAGTATTACATGATTGCACAGTGATTGGCAAGGCATTCCATATTTTTGGGGCACAAACTGAGAAGGCTCTGTCACCTGCCTTTGTTTCATTCTTTGCTCCTGAAGCAATTTTGTGTTGATGAGCATAGGGATCTGTTTGGTTTGTAAGGTGTGAGCTGAGGAGGCATGACAGGTAGGAGGGGGCTAGACCATGTAGTGCTTTGTAGGTGAGATTACTTTTGAACTCTATTGGGAGCCAATGGAGTGATTTCAGAAGTGGGGTGGCAAGGTCTCTTTTCCTTTTCATGCATACTATGCGAGCAGCATATTAAAAAAGTTAGGCCTACAGTACTTAGTTTTCAATCATCCATTTTCTATGTGTGAATTATCAAAAACAGGAAATGTACAGTAGCTACAATGCACTTGTCAATTGTGTGACTCACCCTTACACCCCTGGACAAGGTGAGTCATTGCACTGAAGTGGGTGGACAAAGCATGTACATTGACGCTCCCCTCAGTCACTTGAGGTGTGACATTTTTGTGAAATGACTAACCCCAAATCAATCACCTAGCTCTGTACAAAGTCAAATGGATCTAAAGTAAATTGACCCAACATGCGAATAGCATTAAATCAAACACTGCGCTCATTTCCTGATAAACATTTTCAAAATAGCATTGCATGTGCACTCAGTGATACGCGCACTAATGACCGCGTTTCCAAAAGTGAGGAATTTGCACAACAATCGGAATATCATTTCTTCCATAATTTATGTTTTTTTACATACAAAATGTTCATCATTTCATTTGTAACTTAGTTTAAAAGATATTTTAAAGTTTCAAGACACTAATGAAATCAAAATCATAGGTCGTGAGTCGCGTAGGGCCGAAGTATTTTTGCAAGTTTTGAGGATTTTCATTTCATGATTATCTTATTGTCTTAGTGGTTCTCAACGTTACAAGTTTATTGTCTCACATATGCAATATGCAAGTATCTGTTACTAGCCTAACGTTAGGCAGCCTTAACGTTACTGAGTGAGGTGTTTATCTCACTGAGGTGCATAACGTTTAGTCCTACAGAATCAACTAGGCTACACTAGCATGTTTATTCTACGGAGAATATTATCAAGACTGACTGACATTCAGGAAGAGAGTGGTAAGACAATACAGGAAAGCCAACACGTGTGGCTTCAAGACACATAAGTCTGATTAGGCCTATATTACATGTCTAGGCTAAACTAAACAAATTCAAAACAATATAATTTTCGTGGAACTACTTCATTTGAATTTAGGCCTTACCAATAACGTCAACAGATTTTGGGTCTTTGGGAGGCTTGAACTACGCAATACGATAATTCCTTTGTATAATTTTTTTGGTTTCACTTCACATAATGCTTGGCTAGAATTTGTGCGCCTTTTATGAAGTTTTTTTGGATAAATTCGAAAATGACTTAAAATGAACGCCTCTTCCTCAGGCATTCAGTCCCTACCTTCAAGTTTACCGCGTCGCGATTGCTTACTTGGAATTGAACTTGGAAGTTTGGGATTTTTTGCCTTTGAGGGCACTCTTTTTAAATGAATTTTTTCAGGGCACTCTTTTCAAATTGTGAATTGAAATATTTTCTATGGAATGACCACATGTAACGTTCTTTTTCTTTATTGATGTGACATCTTGTTCTGTTCAAGAGATATTGAAGTTTAAAGTTTTAACAATCTTGTGCCAAAAAGTGTTAGCTCATTTTGTGCTGCTGGGCCTGGTGATGACGTATTGAGGGAGAGACAGTGGTGCACAAGTGCCGCCGAGAGGGAAGGAAATGTACCTGAGTATATTTTTTGGGAAGCCCTGGAACCAAAAAATTAAATGTAAATAAAAATACAACAACAGGGGCAAAGCCTATTTTATCATATACTAAGTGAAATGAATATATTAAGATAATAAGTAATAAATCAAGAATCAGAAATCATATTGGAATCTTTTCTTCTAGAAATCTCCTACAATTTTGGGAAATCACAATTTTGGGAAATCTCATTCAATTTTTGTAATATTATTAGCTTAATTTTTGTAAAATTTACTTCGATTTTTGTAACAATTTTCTTTATGTTTGTCAAATTTGATGCAATTTCATTCATTTTCGGAAAATTTTCTCCAATTTTGAGAAGTTATCTTCAATTTTAATTTTTCCAGGCTTCGTAAATTTTCCTTCATTTTTATAAAATTTGCTCCAATTTCCTCCATTTTCGGGAAATTTTTTCCAATTTTTGAGTAGTTGTCTTCAATTTTCAAAAATTTATTTCACTTTTCGTCAATTCTCCTTGATGTGTAGTCGATAGAGATCCTACACATGAAATGTACAAATCTCGTATCTTTAATTCAAAACAATTCACAAACAAACAAAAACAAATCAAATCAAGCAATCATAATCTTCAGACAGTAGAAGTTGATAAAGTCTCTCTCAACCCATTTGATAATAAACGTTAAATTTGCGAAGACAAAATAAGTACACTACCATTCAGCGCCCCTGCGCCGTGACAAATGTAATAATACCTAAACCCAATGAAATGAAAATAATTTCTCTTTTTTTTGGTCCTCGCTTGGAGTAAAAAAATATTGTTTTGGCTCATTTTTTATTTGAACTTGAGGTGGAAAAACAAATTGATTACCAGTCATTATATAATATTCTTTTAATGCGGTATCAATATCAGCAAAAGTTTGTTTTGCGTGAGCTTCTTTTCGCAATTTATCATTTAAATAATCGACATATTCTGTTCTTTTTCTGCTCCATTCATTTCTTGCCTTGGTTAACTGTTCTAATGCTAAATCCTGTCTCTTTCTTTTCTCATCTGCTTGTTTTGAACTTAAACTGCTAATTATATGATTAGAACCAGTAAAGCCAAGTGCATTGATAATTGCACCTACTACCATCATAGCTATTGCCGTTGCCATTGTCTTTTATACAAAATAAAATGTCTTTACATTTTATTTTTCAATGGTTTATTTATAATTTATTATGGTTGGTGGTAAAATTCCTTGATTAACAAGTCAGCTCTATGTCATTGGGGCAGAAACAGTTATAAGTGCCAACTTAACCCCATCTTCAACATCAAATTTTCCGAGATCTGAAGATTTTATTTTGAGCAAATTCTTGTAAAGAACGCTATATGCGGTATTTGCAATAATACTTGTATCCATTTTTATTTATATGGATTTTTTTTTTTAAACTTAATGCATGGCTCCTTCAGTTTTGTTTGTGTTGTCTCGGGTCGCACGGCCGTGTTTGTGTTGTCTCGGGTCGCATGGCTCCCTCGGGTCGCACGGCTGTGTTTGTGTTGTCTCGGGTCGCATGGCTCCCTCGGGTCACGCGGCTGTCTTTGTGTTTGTGTTGTCTCGGTTCGCACGGTTGTCTTTGTGTTTGTGTTGTCTCGGGTCGCACGGCTGTCTTTGTGTTTGTGTTGTCTCGGGTCGCACAGCTGTCTTTGTGTTTGTGCTGTCTCGGGTCGCATGGTCGGCACGGCTGTCTTTGTGTTTGTGTTGGGTTCGCATGGCTCCCCGGTCTCCACGGCTGTCTTTGTGTTTGTGTTGTCTCCGGTCGCATGGCTCCCTCGGTCGCACGGCTGTCTTTGTGTTGGTCGCATGGCTACGGCTCTGTCTTTGTGTTGTCTCGGGTCGCATGGCTCCCTCGGGTCGCACGGCTGTCTTTGTGTTGTCTCGGGTCGCATGGCTCCCTCGGGTCGCACGGCTGTCTTTGTGTTTGTGTTGTTTCGGTTCGCATGGCTCCCTCGGGTCGCACGGCTGTCTTTGTGTTTGTGTTGTCTCGGGTCGCATGGCTCCCTCGGGTCGCACGGCTGTCTTTGTGTTGTCTCGGCGCATGTTGTCTCGGCGCCACGGTTGTCTTTGTGTTTGTGTTGTCGCGGCTGTCTTTGTGTTTGTGTTTGGCTGTCTTTGTTTGTGCTGTCTCGGGTCGCATGGCTCCTCGGGCGGTTGTCTTTGTGTTTGTGTTGTCATGGCTCCCTCAGGTCGCCACGGTTGTCTTTGTGTTTGTGTTGTTTGGTCGCATGGCTCCTTGGTCGCATGGCTGTGTTTGTGCTGTCTCGGTCGCATGGCTCCCCGGTCGGCTGTGTTTGTGTTGTCTCAGGTCGCATGGCTCTCTCGGGTCGCATGGCTGTCTTTGTGTTTGTGTTGCGGTCGCATGGCTCTCTCGGTCGGGCTGTCTTTGTGTTTGTGTTGCATGCTGTCTTTGTGTTGTCTCGGGTCGCATGGCTCCCTTGGGTCGCACGGCTGTCTTTGTGTTTGGTTGTCTCGGTCGCATGGCTCCCCTCGGTCGCAGACGGCTGTCTTTGTGTTGTCTCGGTTCGCATGGCTCCCTCGGTCGCATGGTCTTTGTGTTTGTGTTGTCTCGGGTCGCACGGCTGTCTTTGTGTTTGTGTTGTCTCGGGTCGCATGGCTCCCTCGGGTCGCACGGCTGTCTTTGTGTTTGTGTTGTCTCGGGTCGCATGGCTCCCTCGGGTCGCACGGCTGTCTTTGTGTTTGTGTTGTCTCGGGTCGCACGGCTGTGTTTGTGTTGTCTCGGGTCGCATGGCTCCCTCGGGTCGCACGGCTGTGTTTGTGTTGTCTCGGGTCGCATGGCTCCCTCGGGTCGCACGGCTGTCTTTGTGTTTGTGTTGTCTCGGGTCGCATGGCTCCCTCGGGTCGCACGGCTGTGTTTTTGTTGTCTCGGGTCGCATGGCTCCCTTGGGTCGCATGGCTGTCTTTGTTTTTGATTCATACTTTTGAGTCTTGTACCATCTATAGAAGGTAATACCTGCAACAATAACAGCACCAAAACCTACAATTGTGGGTACAAAAAAAGAGTTGCCTGCCGAACCCAATTGTCCGAGTTGGAGTCGGCAGGCAACTCAGGGCGACTCAATGGAAGGCTCCCACGTAGGCGGCGAATTATCTTTCGATTCATATTGTTTTAACTTTTCTTTCTGCTTTCTGTTAAATTCAGCAAGCTTTTTACCTGCAGCAACTCTATTTGGATTATTTTCCTTAACCGTTGCTTTAGTAACTTTTTGAACTTCTAACTTTGATTTAATCTGTATCTCTTCCTGCATCGGGTTGTTTATTGTCTTTATGTTCTGTTTTATCATATGTAATAATTTTTAATTTTACGTGTTTTGTTGTTATAAGCGCGGCCGTAACAGGAGCGAAATAGTTGCCAAAGCTATAATATATACTGCATAAGATAGAATTCAAAGCATTTGTGATAAAAGGATCCTCTTTTAAATCCTTGTTTAAGTCATTTTCGTCGTCGATTTCATATAAGTGTTCCACGAACTTGACATATAGTGAAGTTACACACGAACTACCTTGGCCTAACCTTGCTTCATATCTTGAATACAATCGAACAATATCCTCATTTCTGAGCTTCTCGACGCCCTCAATTTGTAAACTTTACCAAAATATCTTTTTTAGAGTCACCACCAGCTGTCACGCTGGCTAATCTACATCTTATCATTTCTAAAAAATTGTCACGTTTTTCTGATCTGTCTGTTGGTTTCGGCTCAATGCTAGGCTCCCAAGTTGAGTCAGAGCCGTAAGGCGACTCAATGTTAGGCTCCTGTTCTTTAAGAATTTTAATCAGCTGTTCAATATTTTTATTTATATATATATTTTCAAAACCTTGAATTTTTTTTCTAGTCTTTTTTTCGAATTTTTTATACTGATAATAAATGTACAATGTATATCCGACGAAGAAAATAATAATAACATAACTTAATGTTAACGTTGCTGGCATAATAATTTCCACTGTGAAGATCTTTAATATATACATGGGAACCACAAAGCGCAATTGCAAGTAACTTGTAGGTTACCTGTAGGTTACTTGTAGGTTAGTTGTAAATTATTGTAGGTTACTTGTAGGTTATTTGTAGGTAACTTGCAGGTTATTTGTAGGTTATTTGTAGGTTATTTGTAGGTTACTTGTAGGTTATTTGCAGGTTAGTTGTAGGTTACTTGTAGGTTATTTGTAGGTTATTTGTAGGTTACCTGTAGGTTACTTGTAGGTTAGTTTTAGGTTATTTGTAGGTTACTTGTAGGTTACTTGTAGGTTATTTGTAGGTTACTTGTAGGTTCACGTGCAGGCCACCTTGTAAGTTCACTGCATATCATGCAGATTATTTGTAGGTTCACTTGCAGGTTACTTGCAGGTCACTTGCAGGTCATTTGCAGGTCACTTGTTGGTCACTTGTTGGTCACTTGCAGGTCACTTGCAGGTCAGGTCATTTGCAGGTCATTTGTAGGTCACATGCAGGTCATTTGTAGGTCACTTGCAGGTCATTTGCAGGTCATTTGTAGGTTCATTGCAGGTCATTTGCAGGTCACTTGTAGGTTACTTGCCAGTTGTAGGTCACTTGCAGATCATTTGCAGGTCATTTGCAGGTTACCTGCAGGTCACTTGCAGGTCAGTTTTTAGGTCATTTGCAGGTCACCTTGCAGGTCACTTGCAGGTTCATCTTGCAGGTCACCTGCAGGTCACGTGCAGGCCACTTGCAGGTCACCTTGTATGTTATGTGCAGATCATCTGCAGGTTACTTGCAGGTCACTTGCAGGTTACTTTGCAGGTTATTTGTAGGTCACTTGTTGGTCACTGCAGGTCACCTTGCAGGTCACTTGCAGGTCATTTGCAGGTAACCCAGGTCACTTGCAGGTTCACTTGCAAGATTAGTTTGCAGGTCACTTGCAGGGTATTTGCAGGTTACTTGTAGGCTTGTAAGTTACTTGTATGTTATTTGTAGGTTACTTGTAGGTTACTTGTAGCTTATTTGTAGGTTCCTTGTTGGTTACATGTAGGTTACTTGTAGGTTATTTGTAGGTCATTTGTAGGTTACTTGTAGGCTACTTGTAGGTTACTTGTAGGTTATTTGTAGGTTATTTGTAGCTTACTTGTAGGTTATTTGTAGTTTACTTGTAGATTATATGTAGGTTATTTGTAGGTTACTTGTAGGTTATTTGTAGGTTACTTGTAGGTTACTTGTAGGTTACTTGTAGGTTATTTAGGTAACTCAGTATCAAAGGGCACAATTTGTAATTCCCCTCTTACAATTGATATTTTTGGACAACCATTTCCTGGACAACCTAAATAATACAGTACAAGTTGATATGCCTTAATAGTATATGTTCTGATGTTGTAACTTTTAATAGACCAAATAGGATCTGTGTTGTTGTTTTTTTCGCTTATCATTTTCAGCTTCCCCCGGAGCATATAAATATCTTTTTAGGGCTGTGGCTGGAATAATTTCTGCTTCACAACCGACTTTACGTCCTTCTGTGTGGGCTCTAGTTCACAGATTTCATTTTAATCGCATCTTTAGGTTTTTAGATTCAATTAATCAAATTTCTTCGTTGTTTAATGCTTTTACAACTTCAGGTAACCTTTTAACCCACTCTGTTTACCTTCTCAATGAATGGTTCTCTTGAGTCCCCTGGATTGCCTGTCGGCTCGCCATTTCCTTAGCATACTTCCTTAGATATAACCGTTCAGCTTAAGTTCTATTAAATCGCTCTACAATAGCTTGCGCCCTATGGTTCCCAACTTCACCCCTTTGAATAATATCATTGTGTTTTTTTCATTAAAGTGTTCACACTAGCCATAAATTCTTTCCCTGGGTCAACCTTGATTATTTTTGGAAACACCATTGGTCCTGACGGACTTCTTTTGTAGATTTTCTAAAAAAAACATTACCTACTTAAACTCCTGTTTTATCAGTAAGGGGTTCAGCTTCCTTGTACCTACTCGCCACATCGACGACTGTAAGCACATATTTGTAGGTTTTTCTACCAATTTTATTATGTAGCAAAACAATAGATCGGCTTCATGCAAGTTATTAGGTTTTGCGCTGTTACAGTACTATTCACACTCGTTAGCCGTGGAACATAATTTGGAGGAGCCCTGTACTATGCCACAAAGCTTGTTTTGTTAATTATTCCTTATCGACTTTATTTGTAACTCTTGGCAGTCTTGCTTGTTTAGATAGTTTTTTTATTGCGGTATCTCCTTTCCACATTCCAGTACTGCTATAGAAAATGTTTCTTAATTTGTTTTTGTTTTGAGATCCATTCTCTTTATTTTTTACAAACATATATTTTATTCGAGTATGTATATGGAGGAGGGCGAATTTCTTCTTTTTAGAACAATCTCAGTTTGTAATTTTAACCTGTAAGATTTTGTAGAATTTCCTCTGTTTTTTTAGTTTTTTTTTTTAACTTCTTTCAATTAATTTGTCTTTTTCTGTTTTTAGTAATTGAGCAGTACCTTTTTTGTAGCCAAGTTCTGCCTTATCTCTTCCTTCCTTTATTCTAAGATTCTCTCAAAATTAATTCGAATTTTTCTTGGCTTATAGTACCATCTTGTACGGCTTTTGAAATACAATATGATATAGCATTCAGTTTAAAAATAGCTACAACTCTAATATCATTATGCTTTTTAGCTTTCTTTACTAATTTTCGCAAAAATTATTTAGAGAACATTACTTACCACAACTAACTGCAAACCCTTCCAAAATAATAAAGAATTGGCGCTGTTACTACACCCGATAAAAGACGATTACAATTTAACCACTAGCAATGGCTGCCACTTCTGCAGCAGATTATGTATAGTCTAATACAAGGGCGTAGGAAGCGGGGGGAGGGGGACTGGGGGGGGCTTTAGCCCCCACCCCAGTAAAAATGCAGGGGCCAAACTATGCTACCCCACACACACACACTTCTCATATCCGAAAACCCCTTTATAAGACTTATTTATACCCACTTTAAATAATATAACTTTATAGGATATTGTCATATGTTTTAATTTCTTCGATTATGTTGAAAAAAAAGGTAATGCAATTTCGATGGAGACTTTATTACTTCTTAGCGCCCTCATAATCATTTTGAGCTGATCGAAGCTGTATTAAAACATAACATTTGCGTGCTACCGCAGACTCTGAGTGCGGGCAGCATAATTATTTTTCCCAGGAGTGTTTGAATATAACTGTACATGTATAAAGAGAAAGAAATGTTTTTTCATAGAGAAAGAGCTGTTTCGTTATAAGCTGGACAACCCCTTACTTAAATTGATCCCATGGGCTGACGGGATATACCTGAAAACAGCTCCCTCATGCTCATATATGTCAAAGAAGGTTGTTTTATAGATGTAAGCTTGGACATTTTGGTCTTTTTTTTTTGCGTATCTGCCTGGTCTCTTTTTTAGCTCCATGGCCTGGAGTCTACGATCGAACTTCCTTTTTGTAAAAAGTGGTAGACCTATACAATCATATTTATATATTTGAAACGGCTTCTTATTGGCTAGGCTTGGAGACCCCAACTTAACCACAACTTGTGCCTCTCATGATGACTGTTAGCAAGTCTGTTAGAGTTCAAAAAGAAGATAACAAGAATGTCACTTTTTCATTCTTCTTTGAAAAAAAAAAAAAAAATGCCTAAAGCGCCAAACATGCCCAAGAAACCATGCCAAAAACGAGGCTTCTGGGTGGGGATGGGGGTCGAGGTCCTTGGAGAAATAAAGCTTCAGCCACCCCCCCCCCTCCAAGAAAAAAATTGTTCCTACGCCACTGGTCTGATATATTAATATTTTATAGACTTTTTATGTAACTTCTCTTGCCTTGATTTTTCCTTTTAATCTTCTTTTGAATATTATCATTTTTTGCAACATGTATGCGTTTACGTTAGCGGGATTTTCTGGCAATTGAGGATAAATATTTGGATAATTAGGAGCCATTCGACTCGGAGGGGCGCTCGGCCTAAAATCTTGTTTTTCTTCCATATTTTATTTTTTCAATATATTTTAATTTCATAACAAATATATTCTGCGCCTGCAATAAATTAAAAAAATTTTAGCGCACACGCCGCATTCAACGTACATAGTCAAATGCTGTACATTTTGTTCCATCAGCATTAAAAAACACATCATTGCGTTAAAAAACTCCATTGATTTGATTAATAATTTCCAGCCCCCGTACTGTCCACGCGATTAACCCGTTAAATTCTAAATCCAAAAGTAGTAATACTTCCTCCGTTAA
>JAIGNY010001016.1:2057500-2105000 GCA_020152595.1 Chiridota heheva
TCAGCCAGAGTATAGTAAGTTGTACTGATTTCCTATTTAATGCAACTAAAATTTACTATTAGATTTTTGATTAATCAAAAAAACAGCACTATTGCCAATTAGTGTTAAGCTTCTGTTAAATATAGCAAAAATGTAAACATTAAATTTTAGTTACATTTAAATTTTAGGAGTCAGTACAACTAACTTACTATATAGTACAGTTATGGTCGCACGGTGAACAAGGGTGGAGACATCAAATCGTATACGTTTCATATTAGCAAAATGATGACGTCATTCAAGGCATTATTAAAGAAGTTGTGATTTTAGCTTCGACTTCATACATAACGTAATATAACATAAGAAGATAACGGGCTAAGATTACATTTTGTCTTACTGAATAATCGATTTTATCACTATGAATCCCTTCCAGTCTGATTTATCAGCCCTATTAAAGCTTATTGGACTTTTAATGTTAGAAAATCACAAGAAAAAGGTGCTTTTTTGACTATTTCAATCTCATAATTATTCCATAAATATTCAAAGCTGAAATCGCTGTACAAAAGTTTGAATAACTTTAGCCTTTCAGAGATGATATTTTCCCAAGCTAGCTCAGATTAGGTTTGTTTTTCCTGATCCTGCCTCTCAGCTCTTGTTCGTTCAAAATACAATTACGAACAACCACTTGCCCTCTCATGAAGTTATTTTGTCTCTTCACGTAAGAAATTCCTCTTACTGTTCAATAGCAATAGTTTAAAAAGGTTACTTATCTACAAATATGTAGTACTTGTAAGCGTAACTTGGCTATTTAATTAGCCCTTCCTGTGTGTTGCCTCAATGCAGACTTAAAGTTGCACATAATTTTGCCCATACTGGTTTCGCGATTTTCGTATTTTGCAATTGTTTGCTTGAATTTTCATGTTTGTTTGTGTATATGTCATCCTTCCTAGCATGTTAGCCTCAGTTAACCTAGCCTTGTTAAAATAAACTAGGCAAGCCTTCTGGTCTTCTTTGATTCATTTTTCATGTTTGAATATTCTTGTCTTTCTTTTTAGATAACAATTTATTCCGTTTTTAATTTCATGTAAGCCCTAGTCCTAAGCCCTATTTATTTCGTTATTCTCGAGGTTGGAATGCGGTTATTCGATGACAAGACAATGGAGAGACTGAATTCCATGTGGGACAACCAGCCCAGCCACAAAGAGGAAAACAAAAATAGCTTTAGTGCATTGCCCTACATTCAGGCTGGAGAGTTTGCCTTGCACGCATGGTTCGGGACCTGGCCCGTGCACAATGTGCTGGCCATAGATAGATCTGGTCGTGCAAGTGAAGTTAATTGGCCTAACGAAACAGTAAACTATAGTACTAACGCAAAGCCCACTTGGTTTTGCAAGACCTGACAAACATTTAACCTCGCATATCTCTGTGAAATTCAGCCATCCTGGGCCAAACAATGACTAGAAATCATGGTCACTGGCCCACGCGAAATGTAAACATTCTAGTCTGGCCCTACACCATAGACAAATCGTTTTAATGGCGAAAAACGTAGACAATTTTTAGCTGATTTTGGTACATCTCTTCCGTGATTTTAAATAGAATAAGCTGTGTAGTTTTCGTCCACTTCAGGATTTTTTGCCATTAGTTTACACAAATGAAGTAAAAGATAATACTTTTGTTTGTGTTTTGAGTAATCAATCAATGCATTAATGTTTACAAAAGAATTGTTTCAAATAGCCTACACCAATACTTTAAGACCTATAAGTTTTCCTTACGTTTTTGAGTCAGAATCTGTCCACTTTTGTCAGTTTTCATCCACTGCTGCCTAAATTTGTCCACTGCTGCCTAATTCGCCCATTTAATTAATTATGCTAACCAAGCATGTAAAACATGCACCTATCAATTGAATGTCCCACCCCATATACCCCGGACAAGGTGGGTCATTGCACGACCTGTGTCATGCAAGTGGTGTATTTTGACGCACCCCTTACAGTCACACAATTGACTGACATTTTGTCTTAAACTGACTGTACCTGCATCACAAAACCTGCGTCACCACAGTCCTGAAAGTCAGGACGCACATTAACATTGACGCACATATTGACGCACCAAAAAGAAATAATAAAACTTTAGATTTAATGAAAGGAAGAGACGACAGCTTCTCATTATTCTAGATTCTCCTTCACTGGGCTAGCTCTGATAAACGCACCAGAATTAAAGTTCATCTCATAGAGTCATAACTACAGGTTTTTTTTTTGATAACGATCAATTGAAACTACTGGTTTTAATTGATTTAGGTGTGATATAAACAATACTGGAAAATTTTGACCATCTATGAGCTGTTAATAATCCAAACCACTCGTATTTCTAGTGTTGCATTCCAGTTTTTCAGACAGCAACTCTGCTGAAATAACCCATGCTTTGTGCCTAGTTGCAAAATTTACCAGGCACATGCATGAATTCTGCAGAGTAAAAAGTAAGATTAGTTTGGGCAGAGATACATTTTGTGTCAAAATGTTTTAAAAAAAGCAATAAAATCATTAAGGGTATTATCATTGGCCTCCACAAATTGTACATTTAATCACATGCAACAGATTTAGCAAGTGACCCACATTGACCCATCTGTGTCATTGAAATGACTGACATCTTTGGTAAAATTTACGACTGACATCCTTAAAGTGAAATGATGCACATGTGGGTCACACTTTTATTTTGCGATAACCCACCTTTGACTTACCTTGTCGGGGGTATAGGGGTTGGGACATTTAATTGATAGGTATATTAATCAACACAACATTTTAACACTTGTATAGGGCTCACCCAAAATAAAAATCCATAGGGGCACTATCATTACGGTCAATACGAGAAAACACAATTTTTTGAGATTTGGACAAAAATTGCACATACCTCAACTGAAAACTCACAGGGATGCCATGTGAGACATGTGGTGGGATGCCATGTGGAACAGGGTGGAATGCCATGTGGGACATGATGGGATGCCACGAGTAACACAGAGTGTGACATAGGTTGGGATGCCATGTGTGACATAGGGTAGGATGCCATGTGTGACATAGGGTAGGATGTCATTGGGACATTGTGAGGGATACCATGTGGAATGTATGGTGGGACATGAGGTGGGATGCCATGTGGGACATCAGGTGGGAAGCCACTGATGTGGGACACAGGGAGGGATGCCATGTGGGACATAGGTAGGGATGTCATGTGGTACATATGGTTGGATTAATGTGGGACATACATATAGCATGGGATTCATGTGGGACATAGGGTGGGATGCCATGTGGGTCATAGGGTGGGATGCCATGAGGGACTTATGGTGGAATGCCATGTGGGACATATAGTGGACTGCCATGTGAGACATACTAAATGATGGAATGCCATGTGGGAGATATGGTTGAATGCCATGTGCGACAAGGCATGGGATGGGATGTCATGTGGGACATGGGGTGGGATGTCATTTGGGACACAGGATGTGATCCATGTGGGACATAGGGTGGGATGCCATGTGGGTTATACGATGGAATGCCACGTGGGACAAGTGATGGGATGCGATGTCATGTAGGACATGGGGTGGGATGCCATATGGGACATGGGATGCCATATGGGACATGAGATGCCATGTGGGACTTAGTGTGAGATGCCATTTTTATAATTGGCCGGGTCATATGGGTGACAAATTTGCATGGGCATGCGAACCATGACGGTATTTACCGTTCTAGTTTAAAAGATCAGATAAAGATGGTTGGTTTGTTGATGTCGTGGTGTTGTGAAACATCAACAAACCAAACCAACCTTTTCTGACCTTTTAAAAAAGTTAAAAAATTGAAAAAGTGAGCTCGCTGGCGATTTATAAATTTGATAAAATTAGCTTTTCATGTTCCATATCCAAGTTAATTATATTGGTGTATATAGACAACACTCAAGTAAATATTTTGGCAGGTTTACAGACATTGATTGGTCTAATGGGTGCATGTAGGGGTTGTAAAATACATAAGTGGACAAAAACGGGTAGGTGGATGAAAACACACGGCCTATCCTAGAGCTGAAGAGTTACAGTGTTGTTTAGTTACTATGGTTTGGGAACTCTTATCTTCTACTTGTATACTAAACTTTAGTATACAATTAAGAAGATAAGTTCCCAAACCTTAGTTTCAATTGATTTTCTTTAACCAAGATTTACTGTCAGAAAAACAGATATCTTATCGTGAATTTGACACATCTCTATCTTGATTGTTCTCCCCTTTGCTGACCTCATGTGGCATGCAGATCTTAAGAAATGATAGCCTCAGCCTAAATATAGTTAGAAATGACATAGTTTGCTAATTGCATATTAATTTTGAAGCTGACAGACTAGCTGCAGTAAGAAAGGGTAAAGTCACCCAATAAATGATGATTAATTAAACTGCTTAGTAATTTTTTTGAATAAAATAAGTGGAAAAATTAAGCCTTAATGGTTTCAGTTGAGATTATATCCATTGTTGCATGGTTGGGTGCATCATTGCACTAGCTTTGGATTTTGGGGAGGGAAATTCCCTGCTCTTTCAAAGTTTTTTTGGTAGGGATTTCACAATTTTGGTATAGAATTTTATAATTTTGGTAGGGAATTTCACGATTAAGCAGACGATGCCAAAAATAACCTTTTACTTTTTTTTTGTACTTAAAGGTGAAACTCATTCTTAAATTTATGGAAAAAATTGATTAAGGATCTGTGCTGTAGATGATAGCCTGTTGGTATGCATAAATTAATAATATTATCTCTGCATTTCGTTCTGGATATCGTTTCACAAGTAGAAAGTATAAACAATGTTAAAATACAGATGTGTTTTGCCGTATTTTACAATTCTGAGTGACCAAAAATATTGCTTATCATTGTTAAATGTTTTAGATTGATATTGAACTAAACCTTATTTTCAGAGTACTGAAGAATTACTTTTACTTGGGTGTATGTGTGCAGCCTGTGTTGTAAAAAGAAAAAAAATGTTTTCATAGCTCCTTGCTGAAACAAGGTTCAAGTACGGAATACAATGTAATTCAGTTAAATTTTCAATCATAAATGTACATGTATTCAAATCATGTATCATATTATTGTATAGAGATTGCAGGTAATACACTTTTATTTTTTCATTTTGAGGAGGAAAATACGAATTTGGTGGGAAATGAGATACTACTTTTCAATAGCGGACATTTTCTTTTTTGCCTTATTACACTCCCGTTCGCGCAGTTTTATAGCACATGGAAGAAGGCAAATACCATATAAGGCTATAGGGCGGAAACCTTTGGTGGCTAAAGTATAATAGAAAATGCCACAGCGATGCACAATTAGGTCAATTTTAAGTAAAGGCATAGCAAGAATGATTATTGAAGTTGAAAATACTTTGTATCTGTTTACAACTACAGTATCTGACAAATTTCTTTTCTTTTTATGTGAAAGGAAATTGATATCGTAATTATGAATTAGAAATTGTGAGCAACTAAGGTCACATTGATGGCCTGGCCTGTTGACACAGCCTTTTTTACAACTTTTTTACATGACTGGCTTGGGACATTGGGAACTGTTTTGGTCCTAGACTAAAAAAGGGGTAAAATCGGCATCATTTGAGGGCCAAATATGGTAATAAAATCAATTTACACGCAAACAACATTAAAATTTATTAATACATTTTATTTTCAATGCATCCGTTATCATTTTCAACATTATTTACAGAAAATACTGTGATACAAACATTGTTAGCTGCTATCATATATATAAACACTGTTCAGTTATACTTTTAGTTACTGTAATGCACTTTATGTTCACAGCTTGTTTACATTATGGGTGAAAAACTGGTTTTCCGGTTAAAATTGTTTTTTATTTTGGAAACAAACCGGTTTTACATCGGGGCAAAACCGTGCAAGCTTAAATTGAAATGAAGTTCCCAGAAGAGGCTAACCCGGGAAGTTTTTTAGCAGCTTAAAAAACTTTGATCTAATGTGGTCAAAGACTTGAGATTCTTTTCTTATGAAAATGACAACGCAACTGGCAAAGAATATCATGCGACCTGTGTGCAAATCAAACACACTTACGGTTTATTGTAGGTATCTTTGGTACAAAGAGATTTCATTTCAAATCGCTAAAATTCAAATCGTTAACTCAAGGTCTAATGTTATCACTGAATGCTTAGCGCGGATTTAAACACTTGTCCAAGCCAGCAGCTCCCAGTAGCTGTGCACAACCATCTAACATTGCTTTTAATTTTGTGCGGGATTGTGAGAACTGATTGTGAGATTCTTGCAATCGCGCTGCTAATGCAAACCCTGTCATAATGTCAGATACCCTTTCTCAGTACTGTAATTGAGAGGAGTCAGGTAGCTCAGTTGGTAGAGCACATGACTGAGATGCTGCAGGTACCAGGTTCAAGCGTCGGTCAGGTCTAACCCATTTTTCCACAGCTATGTAGACATATATGCTGATCATCAAAGTGAAAGCTCCTGCTCCCCATTTAGTTGTTGAGTGAAGTGACAATGGTTGAATGGTGCTCGCTGTCCTTCGTGTGGGACGTTAAGCCGTCGGTCCGGATGGTAGTCCTGACAGTCACACCCTACCTGGTTCTCTGAACACTTCTCGAAAAGAGTAGGGTGAAAACCCAGTGTTTATCCACTTCTGTCCCGGTCACATGAAACTGGCATCTGCTATAGTAGTGTGAAGTTAAGCTTGCACGGTTTTGCCCTGACGTGAAACCAGTCGGTTTCCAAAACAAAAAGTGGTTTTAACCGCAAAACCGTTTTTTCACCCGTAATGTAAACAAGCCCTGAACACAAAGTGGATTGCATGTACTGTTATATGATAGCGGCTAAAGATGTTTGTATCACAGTAATTTCTGTAAATAATGTTGAAAATGATAACGGAGGCATTGATAAATAAAATGTGTCAATAAACTTTATTATTACCCCATTTGCCTCTGAAATGATGCTGATTTGTCAGTCTAGGTCTGAAAGGCATTAAACAGTTGCCGATGTCCCAAGCCCAGTCACGTAAAAAAGTTATGAAAAAGGCAGTGTCGACAGGCCACAAACTGTATATGCCCTTATTTGCCTGTTATTACTGGTACATGTAATATTTTTGACTATGCATTGCATTTCTAAAGATTCTCATTTTTCAATCGTATTATTAATTTAATCTGCATAAATATCACATATTTTCACAAATATATCAAAAGAAACTTTAAAATACATTCTTACACAAAGTATGAACTTTCTCTTTATTGAAATAAAACTTGATTTTTACCATCCTTTTTAAAAAGAATTTTTTTTACAGTGATTTGGTTTTTTGGTACTTCCAGTTTTTCATTTCTTTTTCAAACATGAATCAGACCTAAACTGTGGTTTCGCGAAACTGGTTTTAGTTACAAAACCGGTTGATTGTGCAAGCTTAAGTGCAGTAAAATTACTTGTTTTACCAGAGTACCATTTGATGTTATTGATTTTTGTACCTTTTTAGATCGATGACTATGGCATCTGATTGTATTTGATGCAAGAGACTTGCTACGTTCATCCCCAGAGACTTTATACATCCACCTTTCAGAATGGAACAACCCCACAAGAAACTGGTGAGATATTTCATTATTTGAAGCTGCTTTTTAATTTTCAAACTTACTAGATATTTGCAACAGTATTATCTTCTCATTTAAATGGCTGATTTTTTTGTTATTATACTGTATGATTATAAAAAAGAACAACAGGTACTGTCAAATGTTTTACAATAAAAGAAACATTTTGCCCAAAAAAAAAACTGTTTTTATATGCATGTTTATCTTATATGAAAGAGACTTCCCGGCAAAGAAATTACCATACCTTCAAAACAAAATGGTGAAAAAGAAGAAACTGACATTCTAAAAAATCTTATTGAAAAGAATGGAGAAATTTAAGTTTCAAGTTTGGTATCATTTGATATTTGTAAAAACGACTGAAATCAGACTAGTTGTGATGTTACAGACTCAGATTCCTCAAAATCTTTATGTACTTTTAAGAAAGTTTATTTATTTTTTCACTATTTCAATTATTTGTCCTCAAACTTGCAGGTGGTATACTATAAATACCCTTTCTAGATTTGAGTTTTACTACTTTTTTGACATATCCCGTGGGTTTAAGCCACAAAATCGCAGGACAAAATATGTTAGAATACATAAAGACTTTTAGGAATCTGAGGCTATGACATCACAACTAGTCTGATTTCAGTCGTTTCTACACAAATTATACCAAACTTTAAATTTAAGTATCTCTGTTACGGAGTAAGATTTTTCAATGCTTTTTGCACCATTTTGTTTCTTTTGAAGCCCTCTTTTATATAAGATAAACATGCTTGACCACTGAACTAATCCTTTAATAACCACAGAATATCACTCATTCTTTCACATAAAGGTTGAGGTTGAGAAAGAGGAGTCAGGCATGCAAAATAAAATTTATTGAAGCAGGGCTGCTGTTGTATTCAATGATTCACATATCTTTTACCTAAAAGAGTGTATCCTTTTTGCAGGATATATTTTGCTAGCCAGTTAATGTTTAAAATAGACCACGATTCGCACGATCCACAAAGTGATGCATGAAAATATGTTGTTGCACTCGTTCTGTTTTGTTAATGTTTGGAATAAACTAAGTTTCGCAGGATCCACAAAGTGATGCATGAAAATATGTTGTTGCACTCGTTTGGTTTTGTTAATGTTTGAAATAAACTAAGTTTCGCAGGATCTACAAAGTGATGCATGAAAATATGTTGTTGCACTCGTTTGGTCACTAATAGTTTTTTTGTATCATAAGTAATGCTGTCACGACATGGTTCTTCTGTATCGATTATCGTGGAGAAAAATAACGTGATATTTTGCGATTCTTTTCAAGAAAACTTGACTCACGACACACATTGTTAATATCACTAACATTATATGATCATGAAGCTACAATTTACTCCATGATATGATGAACACAAGAAAAAAATGATTTGTAGATGTAGCAGACGACATTATTGCATGACTATTACGTTCATCACGCACGTGTTACAGTTGGTTATTCAGCTCAGCCAACGTGACCATGAATCATCGAAGTGAAAGCCTGAGTGGCACATTTTGGACCAAATTTTAGTTCTCTTTTTGCCAACTTACAATGGCACGTGCCAGTGTGTGGTGATGGGGCACGATTTTTATTTATTTTTTTTTTTTATGTTTCACGATTATTTGGCACATTTTTTTTAATGGCCTAAACTTGATTTTTAGATTTAGTACCGTAACGTTAGAATTGTGACATAGAAAGTAGCCTAGCTTCCTCGTTGTGCGAGAATTTCTTAGTAGAGTACTAGTTTTTGGTATCGCGATATGTCACGAGAGGCATACTTTATGTCGTGGGAAAAGAAATATCGCGATAATTGATATGTCATGACAGCACTAATAATAAGTAATTAAAAATCCTTAGATTTTTATCAAGTTACACCATTGCATCTCATGTGGGCAATTATGTAAGCTCATGTTGGAACCAGATCAACAGATACAATCTCTTTGAAAATTTGGTACATTTTCTGAAATGTAATAGCTGCAGTAAACAAGTTTGCAAAAGAACAACATTCTTGTTGAATAGAATAGTTTTAAGATTTTGAAATGTTCAATTTTTGACTTACACCTGTATGGCTGATTAAAGTTACCAGTTTGTGACATCTGCATAATTTGTAATGTTTAAGCAGCATTTTGTGTAATTTATATTTTTGGTGAGTATGCAAAGCATAATGCGAACCTATGTATTATTGATTTCATCGGTCCGTCCAGCCGCCAACTGTCCACAGTTTTTTCTGAGATTTCCTCAGAAATGTTAAAGTTTTTTGAGAGTTCCTCAGAAAATGTTAAAGTTTCTTCAGAGTTCCTCAGAGAAACTTAAAGTTTCTTCAGATATCCTTATGGAAGGTTAGAATTTCCTTACAAAATGTTAAAGTTTTTTAGAGACACTTAAGACAGATTGAAGACTAGTTTCCTTAAAAAGTCTACAAAACTTGATATTTTCTTAGGAGATAATGTAAAATGATATAATTTTCCAATATTCTTCAGAGATCCTCAAGCTTCTCTTTCGTAGCACTGGAGTTTTAAAATCCTTTAAATTCTTAAAAATATTTAGGCACCAACGCTTGTATCAGGTATGATTATTAAAGTCTGCCTTTATTATTTTATGCTGATGGCATGAAGTTGCTACAGTACATGAACTGACCAGAATTTTTTTGATTTAGTATACTCAGTCAGGGAGTGTGATAGGATGTGACTGCATATAGACATAGGGAGGGATGCCATGTGGGACACAGGGAAGGATGCCATGTGGGACATAGGGAGGGATGTCATGTGGGACATAGAGAGGGATGTCATGTAGTACATATGGTTGTATTAATGTGGGACATACATGTAGGATGGGATCCAAGTGGGACATAGGGTGGGATGCCATGTGGTTATAGGGTGGGATGCCATGTGGGACATATGGTGGAATGCCATGTGGGACATATGGTGGAATGCCATCTGAGACATACTGTATTGTGGAATGCCATGTGGGAGATATGGTGGAATGCCATGTGGGACAAAGTATGAGTTGGAATGTGATGTGGGACATGGGTGTGATGTCATTTGGGACATGGGATGGGATTCATGTGTGACATAGGATGGGATACCATGTGGGTCATAGATGGGATGCCATGTGGGACATATGGCGGAATGCCACATGGGACAGGGGATGGGATGGGATGTCATGTGGGATGCCATGTGGGAGATATGGTGAAATGCCACGTGGGACAAGGGATGGGATGGGCTGTCATGTGGGACATGGTGGGGTGCCATGTGGGACATGGAATGCCATGTGGGACTTAGTGTGATAAGGGTGTCAATTTGCATGGGCATACGAACCACAACAGTATTTACCGTTCTAGTTTCTCTGACTTTGAGTCTTTGACAATGATGGGAATTTCTTTTACACATACAGAATAACTGTTGGTTTAGGGTATAGCATATGATCTCTTTATCCAAAACAGCTACCCTCCTTTGAGCAATTACCGTCTCCCGTCTTAGAATAGGTCACACCCACCTCATTCACTCCCACCTCATTCACTCCCACCTCCTTATTGGCTCCCCCCAACCCCTCTGCAACAATTGCCATTGCACCCTTACAATCCATCATGTTCTTCTTGCTTTCTCCCTGTACAACTTTCCCTGTACAACCTTCCCAGCGTGTCCCTCGCTCCCCACAACTCAATTTTTACAGAAAAATCCTCCGGATGAAATTATCTCCTTCCTTCATCATGCTTCCCTCTACAACCATATTTAATTCTCCTCTTCCACCCCCTCTCGCCACTTTGTTTTTGTTTCACCCATGCACCTCCTCTCTCGATTACAGCTTTCTGACTTTTGTTCTTAAATTTCTCTGATTCTCCCCCTGTTTCCTTTCCTTCCTACCTCTAGAATGATCTGACCTCTCAAGCACAATTTGACCCTTGTTGTCATGGTGCCGTTAAGCCCTCATCAAACAAACAAACAAACTCCATAAAAGGTATCAAGCCGGTTCATTTATCACAAGAACAACATTTGAAAACAATTCTGATTCTCATGCCAGCAATTTCTATCATTTATGATCATACAGTAGTTACAGTAGCACAAGTGGTAGAGTACCAACTTTCAAGCAGGAAGGCTGTGAGTGCCATTCCTGGAGGAGTCATACCAAAAACGTTGAAAAAGGAACAGGTGGAGCAGGGAAATAACAAGGGCTTGTGTCTCATGTGTAAGCTGCTGATTTTAGCCTCAAAATTTCACATTGTAAAACATTTAAAGATGTTTGCATAGAAATGTGATATATAATTAATAATCAGTATTATTATTATTATTAGTAGTAGTATAATAGTCCTGACCTCTAACCTAACTAATGAATATTCAAAGTTGGCTCACTGTAATTTACAAATTGCTATATTTATTTCACATGCTTTGTTTTTGCAGTATAATCTTTACATCCAAGTGAAAGTTCTCCAGAAGCAAGCCCCATTATTATTTACATGGTGGAGCTCAGAAAGACTGCGGGTTGAAGGCTGTTTGGTGACATGTTCCTGCCAAGGACTAAGTCTTGAGAAGAAAGGAGATAATATTTCAAATAACCAAGAAAGTAATGAAATAGCTGAAAACAAGGTGAGGGGGGGATGGGAGAAGAGTATCAGTGAAGCTATAAAGAAAGCTGAAATTGTGAGTTTATATGGAGATCTCAGCATCGGTAGTGTTATTTCTGAAAACTTAGGTAAGAACCGGCAGAAAAGACATGCAACAGAAGCTCAAGATTTACAGAGCAGTGTGAACCCTGCCCAACAAGTCCTACTAGGTCAAGTGCCATTGTTTATTCTCCCGACCAATATACATCAGATTACGGGTGCCAAAGGACTGCCATCCGATGATTCTAGTGAAGCTCAAGTTTACATTCCAAATACCATACCTCTCCAAGTGCCCATGGTGAAATCTAACTCTGAAAGTTGTATAACAGAGGAGAAAATAGTAGAGGAAGAAAGTCCAGCGAGGTCAGAGTTCTTTGAGACTGAAATACCGGGTATTGAATCTGAAGGGTCAGAGAAGGAGGTGGTTGATGCAGAACATGGGAACAGCAAGATTGTGGTTGAAATTGAAACGCATCCGAAGAAGTCTCCGGAAGATGAAAGTAGAATTCAAGCAACAAGCAAGGAGGCTGGGAATAAATCTGATGAAGCAATCGATGCTGAAGTCGATCGTGATTCTACTGATGACTATTGCCCTTCGCAAGAACATTCGTTTAAAAAAGATGAAAGCCGCAGAAAATTAGCAAGGAACAAAAGGACATCATTAAAAAATGGCATTGAAAAAGTGCGCACTAATAAAAGTTCAAAGTCAAGGAGAAGACGCAAGAATTGTGCAGGAAAGAAAGATCTTGTAGGAGTTATAGAATCCCTTGTTAATGATTCCTCATCTCTTGTAGATATATCTGACAATAAGTTGAAAGTGAAAGTGGAAAAGAAAAGAGGCAGAAAGAGGAGCAGTGACCACTCTGAATCCAGAGTGCATACTAGTAGGAATAGAAAGACAAAGCCGCACAAGGTCAAGCCTATTCCACCGTACCAGCCGTATTTCCCACCAGTCACCGACAAGCCTATTGTTGTCATGGGAATACAAGATCTGGCTGAATACAAGGATTTAGTGAAGGAGGGGAAGATTAAAGATGAGGATCGGGTGGAGCAAGACGATGAAAATAAATGGGCAGATTTACCCGACGATGCAGATAATGATGACATTGAGATTCAGGAACCTGGGGAAGAGGAGGAGAGCGATGAAGGGGAGCCAGTAAAAGCTATTGAAGATGCATACAATGTATTCCCAGAGGATAGCAAACAACAGACTAATACCAACAAGATGCCAGCAGTTACTGCACCCAAAACTGAAATGTCAGCTGTCAGTGATGCACTTGCAGAAACAGCTAAAGTTCTTCAAAATGGGAACAGGGAATCTTGCTCTGCAACAAATTTTGAGGAAGAACTGAGAGATATTGCTGCCAGCATGGATATGAGCTCAGAGGTGACATCTGAGACAACCGAAGAACTCGAAAGGTTAGTTCTGGAAGCCGCAGCCAGAGCTAGCGCTGAACGAGAAGATGGAGCTCAACAGACCGAAAATTATCCTGTATATTCAGTTCCATATTCTCTCAATAATTTGATCATTTCTCAAGAGACGAGAGTTGAAAATGTTATCGAGGGGGCCTTCAAAAGCGCAACGAATACTGATCAAGTCAAGACTAAATATGATGCCAAATTAGAAGAATACAAAACGTTCAAGGACAAAGAATTTCTAGATAAATATCACAAAAACCAAATTGTAGACGGTGGTTTTTTCATACTGTGTGAATTTTGTGCCAAACCCACTAGCAATAAAAGTTATAAGAAACACGTAGAATGCTGCCACTCGCAAGGAGAAAGAGAACGAGATTTTATGTGTTCTGCTTGTGGCAAACGATTCTTAAACGAACAAGGATTGGAAAAACATAAACTCACCCATACCAACATTCGTTTTAAGTGTAGCTATTGCGATAAAACCTACAAACAGGACTATAATAGAAAAGCTCATGAGAAGACGCATAACGGTAAACCAAAGCATAAACCCCCGGGAATCTCTACTCGCTACCCGCCAAATCAAAAATATATCCAGTGCGAGGTTTGCGGAAAAGTTGTTCGTGCAACAAGTATGCGTGCTCATATGAATGTCCACGACAACAAGAGATTCACTTGTGAAGTTTGCGGGAAAAGTCTGAAAGTCGCTTGTAAATACCAGCACATGCAGACGCACAAAGACGTGAAGAAGCACACATGTCTTCAGTGCAGTCGGAAATTTTCATCCAAGGGATCTTTGCAGGTTCACATGCGAATTCACACCAAAGAGAAACCGCTTCAGTGTCGGTATTGCTCAGAGACATTTGCGAGAAATCAGGCTCGGATCAATCACGAGAGGAGACATACTGGAGAGAAGCCGTATCGTTGCGATTATTGTAACAAGACATGGAGGGACCACACCACTGCTTGGTGTCACATGAGAAGACATCACCCAGGAAAGTAAGTTCATACTGTAAATGGCTTCATCATATTCAATTGAATTAGGTCAGAATAAAATGTATGTTAGTTTTCGATTCATATTTCCAAAAATCTTTGGGCGGTACTCAGTAGACAGGAAACAAATTATATTTTTGTTTAAAAAAAAAAAGATTTTTACCACATTTCTAATTAAAAATGAGCTTGCAGATAGACTTACTGAAAGATAGGTGAATGCTAAGGAGTTTGCACTTTATTTTGATGCCATTATTTGTTGTCAGGCTTTTACTTTTAGGAACACATGCAAGAATACATCATGCATATTCCAGATGTGTAAAATTAATATCAATATTGGATTTTTTTCAGGTCCTGGTTAAAAAAACTTCTTTTTTTTTTGCGTGTGAAAATGTTGCTGAGGTTAGATATTGAATTGGACTTGCATCAAATTCATGGAATGTTTACGTGGTGCTGTGATTATCACTAGTGTAGTAACAACATCAGGACCTTTTGTAGCATTTTGATTCCCAACCAATACCTCATTGCTGTACTTAAATTCATTTGATTTTTCTCTAACTCTTATCTTGATGTTTTCCTTTTAAATGGAGGAAGTTTCAGACTGCCATTAGATTAAATGTTTGTGTGAATTGCCATGTGGAGGCAGTATGTTAGCTGAATTACTTAGTCAATAAAATTTAAAGAGAATAACAAGAATACTTATTAAATTGACCATTTCACAGCTTGGGAAATAGAAGATATGCATGCCTTTAAAATGAATCTTTCAACAAAATTTAATTTGCTTTAAAAATGGAAGACACAGTTTTCTTCTTGATGTCTTGTTAAGTTTTTGAAAGATTGATCTCTTGAAAAATGAGGCACTTTATGCAAGCTTAAAAGATATTGTTGTCAATAAGTCATTTTGTTTTTGTCAATAACTCATGTTTTCTTGATATTTTTCGAAGGAAAATCACAAATTTGAAGAAACTGAGCTCTGAATCCCAACAGACTTTGGAAATATCCGTCTTGGAAGCTGCAGCAGTAGGTAAGAATGTTGAAGTCTCTCACACTGTGGAGGGATTCACACTGGGTGTGGATGTTTCCTCTCAGCTTCACGATACTCAACAGCTGGAGGTTAAGGGGTCAAATACTACAAAAGAATCAGTCATTCAAATGGATGTAGCACTCCAACACCAGCAAGATTCATCTGTTCATCAACAGGATGCACCTGCAGAGTTGCAACAAGATGCACCCTTACAGCACCAGCAGGATACAGACATGCAGCTCCAGCAAGATGCATCTTTGCAGCATCAACAGGATACATCAATACAGCATCAACAAGAAGGGGCCATACAGCACCAACAAGACGCATCCATACAGCACCAACAAGATACATCCATACAGACTAATAATATGCAGCAACAGGATGCAGCCATGCAGCAAGATTCAGGCTTGCAGCGACAACAAAATGCAAATTTACAACAGGATTCACAGCTTCAGGAAAACAATTTACAACACCATCAACAACAAGCATCTCAACAGCAACACCACCAACAACAGCCTCCATCTCAACAGCAAAGTAGCCACTTGCAGCATCAGTCCCAGGAAAATCATATTCAACACCACCGAGAGACTCATGTTCATCACCATCATCATAACGGCCAAATGCAACACCAACCGCAGGATGCCCAGTTGCAGCAGCACCAGAGTTTGGTTCTTCTTCATCAACATGATAGTCAGTTATCCCATCATGAAAGTCCAGTTTCACATTCACAGGATGCCCAACTGGTCACAACAACAGTCCAGCAGCACCTCCGCAGACAACTTCTATCAAGCACCGGTCATCATCAGATAGACGTTCAAAACTTACAACACCAAATACAACAACATGTGTCCATACCAGGTGTTGTCCATCATCAACAAATTGATGGACATTTGAACAACACTCCTTATCCTCTTCCAGTTCCCATGGCATTACAACAACAACACCCTCAAATAGATATCCGACAATTACCCTTACCCCTTCAGCATGAGAACCAGTTTATTCAGGTGCCAATTACAACACCATTTCATATGTACCATCCATATCAAAGTCAGTGAGTGAACCAGTTTACAACACTGTATTATATGTACCATCCATATTAAAGTCAGTAAAAGTGAACCACTTTTTTCAGGTGCCAATTACACCACCATATCATGTACCATCCATATCAAAGTCATTAAGTGGTCTAGATTATTCAGGTGCCAATTACAACACTGTATCATCTGTACCATCTACATACCAAAGTTATTGGGTTAACCAGTTTATTCAGGTGCCAATTACAAAACTGTATCATCTGTACCATCCATAATAAAGTCAGTGAGTGAACCAGTTTACAACACTGTATCATATTTACCATCCATATTAAAGTCAGTATAAGTGAACCAGTTTATTCAGGTTCCAATTACAACACTATCATCTGTACCATCTACATACCAAAGTTAGTGGGTGAACCAGTTTATTTAGGTGCCAATTACAAAACTGTATCATCTCTACCATCCATATCAAAGTCAGTGAGTAAACCAGTTTACAACACTGTATCATATGTACCATCCATATTAAAGTCAGTATACATGTAAGTGAACCAGTTTATTCAGGTGCCAATTACAACACTGTATCATCTGTACCATCCCATACGTCAAAGTCAAATGAGTTAGAAGACAACACTGTACACAGGTAGTCTTCCCCACACAACACTGTACACAGCACAAGTAGTCTTCCTTACATACATCTTTTCCTCCCATATTAACCAGGTATAAAACAATTGTAAGTGCCCCTTTAAATTGCTGTTCAAAATATGCTAAGTTAAAGCTTTTTGAAATCTTCATGCATACGTACTGTACATAATGAAGCTGAATATGGCAAAATAATTTGATAAAATTCTGTTCAGCTTTAAAAATGTTTTATACTTATCAAAGAAGCTGCTTGTTTTGTTTAGTATCGCCATTTTAAAAGTAACAGAGTTATCTTTAACAAAGAGTTATCTTTAACAAAGAGTTATCTTTAACAAAGAGTTATCCCTAACAAAGAGTTATCTCTAACAAAGAGTTATCTCTAACAAAGAGTTATCTCTAACAAAGGGAGTTATCTCTAACAAAGAGTTATCTCTAACAAAGAGTTATCTCTAACAAAGAGTTATCTCGAACAAAGAGTTATCTCTAACAAAGAGTTATCTCTAACAAAGAGTTATCTCTAACAAAGAGTTATCTCTAAAAAGAGTTATCTCTAACAAAGAGTTATCTCTAACAAAGAGTTATCTCTAACAAAGACTTATCTCTAACAAAGAGTTATCTCTAACAAAGAGTTATCTCTAACAAAGAGTTATCTCTAACAAAGAGTTATCTCTAACAAAGAGTTATCTCTAACAAAGAGTTATCTCTAACAAAGAGTTATCTCTAACAAAGAGTTATCTCTAACAAAGAGTTATCTCTAACAAAGAGTTATCTCTAACAAAGAGTCATCTCTAACAAAGAGTCATCTCTAACAAAGAGTCATCTCTAACAAAGAGTCATCTCTAACAAAGAGTCATCTCTAACAAAGAGACATCTCTAACAAAGAGTTATCTCTAACAAAGAGTTATCTCTAACAAAGAGCTGTCTCTAACAAAGAGCTGTCTCTTACAAAGAGTTGTCTCTTACAAAGAGTTATCTCTAACAAAGAATCTCTAACAAAAGTTATCTCTAACAAAGAGTCATCTAACAAATATCTCTAACAAAGAGTTATCTCTAACAAAGAGTTATCTCTAACAAAGAGTATCTCTAACAAAGAGTTATCTTTAACAAAGAGTTATCTCTAACAAAGAGTTATCTCTAACAAAGAATTATCTCTAACAAAGAGTTATCTCTAAGAAAGAGTTATCTCTGACAAAGATTTTTCATAGCTCAGCCATACCCACTCAACAACTGACTAGAAAAGTTATCTAAAATAAAAAGATGACCTGTTTTCAACTTACTACTCAAATTATTTTGCATTTGATAGTCTTGAAACTTGAGACTTTAAAACACATGTTTAAAAATTGTTCGAAGAATTTCATTATTATTTTTACATCTGTACCCTACCCATCATTAAAATAGTGCAATTTTTCTCAATAAAAGTAAATTAAGTGAAAATTTAAATTCCCTTCCATCATTAAAATAGTGCAATTTTTCTTGATGAAATAAAATTAAGTGAAAATTTGAATTTTATAAGATTGATCAAAGTTACTGAGCTCACACATTGGGTCCTATTGATATCAAATTCATGGAATATTTACATGGTTATCAACAATGGATTTATTATCACTAGTGTAGTGGCAGGAGGTGTTAAGAGGTGCTGTGGTAAAGGAGTGGTGTTTGTATTCGAGAGGTAGCGAGTTCAATTCCCGCCATGAGCGCTGCATTGTGTCCTTGAGCAAGACTCTTTACCCTACTTGCTTCAGTCCACTCAGCTGTAAAATGAGCACCAGCACTGTTGGGGAGTTAATCTGCGATGGACTGGTGTCTCGTCCAGGGAGAGTCGTTTACTCTCATCCGCTTGCGCCATGGAAACCGGAGATAAGCACCGGCCCAATGGGCCTAATGGCGCAGATGGATTTAGCTTTTTTTTTAGTGGCAGGACCTTTTGTAGCATTTTGATTCCTAACCAGTGTTGTACTTAATTCATTTGATCTTTCCCCAACTCTTATCTTGATGTTTTTGTTATTGGGTGATTGTTTCTAACTGCCATTAAATTAAATGTTTGTTGTGAAAATTTGTTTTGTAGAGTATAGTTTTGTGTTATTCTGCATTTAACTTAGTTTGGGTGTATATTTTACGATTTTGAAGAATTGTTTAAATTGGTTTAGGAATATGATTTATGTGATTATTTGTTTAAGAATAGGAGCCAAAAACATCCATGACACTACACATGAGCTAATTGTTTAAAACCAAGCAAAGTTGATGAAAAGAGTCAAAAGTTGTCATCAAAATTGGTTAGAAATTGATCAGTTTACAGCTTTTTGTATATCAAGTGTTAATATGCAAATTGTGATACAATTTTGAGGTGTATATCATAGCATAGCAAGGTTTAACGTCCCGAAAGCATCCAGTGCTGGACATTATATCAAGACGGCCACGGCCTTTGATAACCAGTTGTAAACCCACTGGTTGCAGACCCACCGGGATGAACAGACAGACCTTGCTACTTTCTTTTGAAAATCAGTTTTTGGTTCTGATGCGATAGCATAATGAACCTATGTAGTCATGCTGGCGTGTGTATGGGGGGCTGTTAACACGATATCTCAAGAACCGTGTGGTGGATTTATGTCATACTTGGTATATGGATGTGTTGTGCAGGGGCATCAATCCGTACTCAATAGTGGGGACACAATATGTTTGAAGAAAAAAAATTCTTACCCAGAGGTTCTAACAATTATTAGACAATATATATATCAATGAATTTCGGAAAATTAGCCGGATTTTCGGAAATATATGTATATATATATATATATATATATATATATATATATATATATATATACACATATATATATATTTTTGGGGGGTGGATCTGCCAGCTGTATCAAGAGCTGTATGGGAGCTATGTGTTTTGGTGGACTAGGGTGCCTAAAAACATCTAATGTACTCAATCGTTCAATATATCAGCTAAGTAAAATCATATTGAAAATGATTACACCATTGTCAACGACTAATTTGAAAAGGTCGGTCTTTTTTTTTCTTTTGGAAGCTTTTTTGGGGTCGACTGCCCCCATGGCTATGCGCTTGTTTCTACACATACATCACTGAGTTATCAACCAGAACATGATGCGCGTTGTCATCACTCTGACACTCTGATGAAGCGCATAGCCTGTACGCGTCGTGACGTGTCGTGATGATGTCATAATTCTTTCACAGATATCATCAATAACGTCAAATTTTGGGTCGCTGTATAGCCTTGTTGACCGACTGAACCCCCTCTATTTTGTCACATACGGCATGATATATTTGCATAAAACTATCAAGTACAGAAGACATTGGAATAAGCAAAAATGTGGGGGGTGGGGGACATTTGATATTGTGTCCCCAATCTCAAAAAGTGGGGAGACATTACCCCCTGGGATTGATGCCCATGGTGCTGTGGTCTGTAGATGATCCTATTGTTTTTGGTGCTGATGTCATGAATACTAGTAGGCGGGGCTAAATGTAAAATTCTGTTAACAAGCTTGTAAACACGATATTTCAAGATCATTAAGGTGGATTTATGTCGTACTTGGTATATGGGTGTGTTGTGGTCTGCAGATGATCCCTATTGTGTTTAATGCTGATGTCATAAAGATTAATGAGAAGGCGGGACTAACTGTGAAATTCTGTTTATGCTCATATTTCCACAAACCCGTGTCAGATCTAAATCAATCTTGGTATGGTGCTGTTGATAAAAGCAAGGATGATACAGGATCCCATAGAATGTTGACTTCATCATGTCATGTCATGCCAGGCTGAGCCAAATACAATTTTTCATTAGTTGTGATTGTGGGTAGTAGCTTAACCCTTACTCTCTACCAGCACTTTTTTGAAAATGCTCTGGGAGGCGGGGCCAAAGATGGAGCACCCAAAACGGCGATAATATCGCCGCATGGTAGAGTAAGGGTCAATCAAGGCATGATTATTGAAGGGTCCTCTGTCCTCTAGGCAGCAGAGTCCGGCCCGTTCCGCTTCCGGGACCCGCTGGGCCGCCCCTAGGGACCATGCTGCCAATATTTTCGAGTTTGCGCATTTGTTGCGGGTTGATTAAGCCTTGCTCTACCAGCACTTTTTTGAAAATGCGCTCGGGAGGCGGGGCACCCAAAACGGCGACAATATCGCCACGTGGTAGAGTAAGGCTTAAGGCATAAACCTTAACACTTCAACAAGAAACAAAATATACACAAAATACCTGTTCCAGTATGATAAATAAACTAAACATATAAGAACAACATTTAAAAATATAAGATATAAAAATTAAAAAAAATTGCTTCTAATCCAAAGTTAGCATCGGAACCACCTGGGATTTCTTCCTCTGGTATTTAAGTTGAATGATGAGCATCTTTTTCATTACACCCAATCCTCGCTACAAATTTTCAGTCTTTTAACCCGCAAGAACCTCCACTTCGGCAGATATGACTTTTAGACTACACTGGAAGCAATAAAGAAACCCACCAGTTGGATAGTTCAGGTATTGTGGATTTTGGCCAAGTCATGAGGGGTTAAGGATGCATTTGTACTTTTAAAAGGATGTTTTCATCAGTGTGTTATAAACACTCTGGTGAGTTTAGATGCATTGGACTGAAAACTTACAGCCAGAGTTATTTATCATGTATAAAGAAGGGGTGGAACTTAGTCATACTTCCAATCAAAATCTATATGCAGATTACATTCTCATCAATTTCAAACTGAGACTGAAAGTCAAGAGAATTGGATGAAAATTTTTCGATTAAGCTGCTTTCTTCTTCATACGTCACAAATTTTGCATACGTCAACAAATCTCAAACTAGGATCAGCTATCATTGGTGCTATTTTCAAAGTATGAAGACGAGCTCTATTCAGAATTTCATGCTCTTTTCAGTTAGCATTAAGCGGTACGAGAATATTTTGGTGCCAGTAATTTTGTCAGCAAAGAACCGGTACCGTTGAATTACCGGTACTTCGTACATTCATGAAAAAAGGTCAAAGAACTATCAACTATCAGTTCATTATGAGTTGGTGCTCAATCCTCTGTTAACGATCACATTTATAGGGGATTTCTAGTTTTAGCACAAGCATTAGGTCTGGCACAAGCGTTCATGAATATTCATATTTATTTTTGGGGTTGGAAACAGTAATTTTTTGTTGAAGTACCAGTAGTAGTAACTCACTTCTTGGCCGTCAGTAATTGTGAGTACCGTTATTAATGTACCAGTACTTGCATAAGTACCGGGATACCGCCCAACGCTATCAATAGCAAATTTAATTTTAAGCTCTTTAAGTAATTTTTGGACATTTTTTCGTGGCATTATTTATATTTTCCCCATTTGGGTGATTTCCAATAATCCGAGAATGTGATTTTTAATGTATGACAAATTCAATAATCCATCTATCTTTCTTTTTATATACATTACCTCTAGCAATAATGAATTAAGTGATGGGGTAATTCTAGTTTTGTCGGTTGGTTTGTATAATATCATGTAATGTTTACATTTAGAAAGTGCCACATTCTATGAATCATTAATGTATTGAAATTAAGGTACACTTGGCGATTATCAGGAGTACTGGAAACTGCCACCAAAGTAGGTCCTGAATTTCCCTTGTTATTTGTAGTCATTACTGGGGTTTTTTAAGTAGTGGGATGAAAAAATTTGGAATGGATGCAATCTGACCCCCAAAAAAATAAAGTGACAAGGGCCCAAAAAGTTTAAAAGTGCAAAAAAGTCAGCGTAATTTGCTCTTACGATGGAAATTATACTTTCTTTTTTTTGCGAGAATAAGAATGACACTATCACTCACTCATTTATTATTTCAAGAAAATGTAATTTAGTCAGGGACTGTAGATATGAACAGATGTGTTAGTTGTTATAACACAATTGCCATGTAGAATACTCAGCTAATTCTAGCTTGCTTGAGGGGGATGGAGGGGGGGGTTTTCCCCATGTGTAATTTTTTTGGGGTTTCTTTTTGGAAAAGAAAATATCATGGAGCAATATCTTTCCTTAGGAGAAATGATCAGTTAATCATTCAGAGTTAATGCACATTATTACCTCAAAGCATATGATACAGCTATTTTCATCACCAGTTTCGAAACAAATTTCTCCCACCTAACACAAATGAGTGATTTCAATCACAAAAAGTGCCTTGATTATTCAGCTCTAGCTTTCTGTAATCTTATACACACAAATAACCTTGGGCTACTTGGCTGTGGTGTGCATGGTAATGGCAGATAAACAATCGTTGTTTGGAGTGGAAAGACTATCTCACAGGAAATCAGGTTGGTAATTGTCATACCCGAGTTTTCAAGATTAACTCTGGTGTCGGGTGCGGAAATGCTTCAGGAAAAACTTTTAGGCATGACCAAAAAAGGACCAAATTTGGCTGAAAAAAGGCCATATTTGTTGGGGGTTTTTGTAGGAATTTCTCCCCCTTCAATAATTTTTGAGGAGGAATTTGATAATATCTGCAGGAATCCCACACCTCAATGTGAATACTGGCTGAGAGCATTCGGGGAAGGGAAAGAATTTCTGCTCTCTTTCCGAGGGGATTTGACCCTCAAGTGAACCCAGTATTTAAAATTAATTGATTATGTAATGATTTCAGTTCGTCTATACAAAGAGTACAAGCTTCTCATGTCTCATAAGAAATCTGTATAGTTCACAATATAAAATATCATTCTTCATAGATCAATAAAACTTAATTCTGAAAAGATATTTTGTGAAAAGAACTTCTTTTTCCTTTTACTGAGACTTATCCCATTCATAGATGAAATTCTTCAATACAAGTTTTAAATTTTGTATTCCTTCTGCAAGGCGAAGAATCATGAACATTTTGTAAAAAAAAATAGTCATTTAAAATTTGTGCATATTATACTCTATGTAAAGAAGTTAACAGTTTGTGAACAGATATCAGAAACATGTTCCAGTCTTGTCTTTGTTGTCATTTATGAATTAACCCTTGTATGTATTTTTCTTTCTTCACACTTAATTGACACAGACTATTAAAGTAATCAATTAATTAATCAAATATTATTAAAGATCTATAGAAAGGTACCGAGGCTGGATTTGGGGGTCCACACATTTTCTCAATTTTACAGATTTTGTTTGGTGATTTTTTATATCTTAGCCTGATTTTGCTATTACTCCCCACACTTTTGGCAGGAAAATTTGATCATTAAGAATTTTTGACCCTTAGACCCTCCAATCCGACATCCTCAATTTTTTTTAAAATCAGGGGTAATCCACACCATTCAACCCTAGAGACTCTTCACAATTCACTGATAGCAACCAGCTATTGTTACACCATACAACAACATAGCAGTAATCTACAGCTATTTTTACACCATACACAACGCCAATCCTCGCTATAATTGTTCAGTCTTTTTACGCGCAAGAACCTCCATTTCAGCAGGTATGACTTTCAGATTCTGCTAGAAGCAATTAAGAACCACATTAATGATAGTTAATTGATTTTATGTATCAGTAATTACACTCCCAATCATCTATAAGCACACAATGGAACTTATTGTGAAGAGCCAGGTATTGTGGATTTGGTTACTGCAGGGCCAAACCATGCATGTAATGTGGGACTGTGGATTTATTTAGACTTCTAAAAGGATGTTTTCATCAGTGATATATAAACACTGGTGAGTTTAAATTCATTGAAGTGGAAATTTATAGCCAGAGTTATTCATCATGACAGGGGTAATCTACACCTTCTTAACTGACAGCGTCTTCATAGTTGGTGGGGGGATCACAAGAATGTTTCCCCCAGTGGCATATTTGGTGGGGGGTCAGGGGAATGTTGCCAGTGGCATATTCGGTGGGGGTCAGGAGAACGTTCCCCCCAGTGGCATATTTGGTGGGGGGTCAGGGGAATGTTTCCAACAGTGGCATATTCGGTGGGGGATCAGGTGAATGTTTCCAACAGTGGCATATTTGGTGAAGGTCAGGGGAATGTTTCCCCCAGTGGCATATCCAGTGGGGGATCAGGGAAATGTTTCCCCCAGTGGCATATTTGGTGGGGGGTCAGGGGAATGCTGCTCCCTCCAGAAAAATGTTGTATGTAATATGTAATATAAAACTGGAAAAAAATAAATACATATGGTTAAATATTGCCCAAATGTGGTGATGACTTGGTTTCTAGGGAATTTTTTGATATTTCTCAAACTTTTGGAATATTTTCTTCGATTTACGCTAAATTTTCTCCGATTTTCAGGCAAGTTTCTTAGAAATTTGGGCAAGTCAATTCTCTTTTTTGCTTATTTTGCTTCAATTTTCGGGTAATTTCCTTCATTTTCGAGAAATTTTCTTCCATTTCCGGAATTATTTTATTATTCCATTTACACAAATTTCCAATAATTTAACCAAAATTTCCAATAATTTTATTACAAGTTTTCTTCAATTTTATATTAATAATTTCCAAATTACCGGGAAAGTGAAATCAGTCCCTCTCCCCCTCCCATTACTATATTCCCCTGGGTACAAACCTTTTCCGATGATTACGTTTTCCCTCTGGCACCAAAAACTGAATATGTCACTGCTCCCCCCAACCATTTTCTTAACTTTTATTAACTGATCTTCCAGTAAACTTTTGGCAGGTCATGCAACACTATATTTTCCTTCCGTTACTGCCCATGTTTGCTTCAATTAAAAATATAAAAAAACTTCCAAAGAAACGAACAAGAATGTATGGCAATGTATTTACATTATTGAATAGGACAAACACAAAGGCACAATAAGAAGATGTAACTCCCAAACCAAAATGAATGTCTGTTTAGGAGAAATGATATGAATATATTTCCACTTCCATTGGATCAACAACTTATATCTGTGGCAGAAAACCTGCAGATTCCAAGAATAACAAAACAACACACTTCTGAATAGATGAAACAGTCACATAATAGAGTAAATATTTTGCTTGTGGAATGGACCATGGTCCACATTTTTTTACACTAAAAATTTCAATACATTACTCCAAAATTCCAAGATCATAAATAGGCTTAAGTTTACTAGTAATTTCACTCCCAAAACAAAATAATATCAATTTTCTCAAAAACCTGAACGACGTGACATGGACAAAAATACCACACCCTCAATCAGCCTTTTGCTGAAAAGATTCAAGTTATCAATAGGTAGAGTCAAAAAACAGAATTGATGGAATCACATCAAAATCACAGGCACACCTTAAAATCCATTACACTAATTTTGCATAACTAATCTTTATAATCAGCTACATCTAGTAAACAAAATGAGTTTGTCCCGAATTTAAAGTCAGAATTTAAGTCGGAAACTCAAGCAAAGTCATTTGAATTAAATCTTTTGAAATAAATGAAAAACATTTTGCAAGTGTCAGATAATACTGAGCCATGATCTACATGCATTCATCGTTGGTTTAGCCAATGAAAATGATCTAATTTCAAGACCATTGTTGGTTTAGCCAATGAAAATGATCTAATTTCAAGACCATCGTTGGTTTAGCCAATGAAAATAATCTAATTTTAAGACCAGTGGACATTACTATTAGAGACAAGAACATTGGCCACACTCAGTACACAACTTTAAAAATCTATCAAAATAATAGAAACATTCCTACAAAATCTATTTAAGTGATTAACAGCTTCTTGATTTTCAGGCTTAATTACTCAAAACATGTCATAACAATGGTGATACTTAAAAATACAATGCAGATCACACTCTGGCAAGAGTTCTGATCGAAATGTTACATAATGATTTGGTATTATCTGCCCACATCACAAATCATTACAACTTGATCCTTGATTACCCACATGATCTAGCAGCCACATTAAAAAGTTGTCCAAATTGGGGGTGTACCTGTTTGATGAGGCATGCAACATCTCACCTCTACTAATTGGAAAAACCCACAAAAGTTAATATCGACTTATAAACATAGCAGGATTATTTCCAGACACAATTGTACGCCTAACAATCAATCAAGTTAGCTTAATCTCTTGTGCGTGAATCGCATCGAGGAGCTAGGAAAATGTATCCTATAATTTAATGCATGAGTAAGCAAGTAATGCCAATCTGAAGCAGGGGTACGTAATATGACCACCCGACCAGTTTTCTGTTGATGATCAGGTATTTGGGACACTTTTTTAATGCAGCCCTAGTATCGTAATGCAAGAACATTTGTCTCATGATCACGCATCTTTAAATTTCAGAACTTCTGACATGTAGCACTCTCTATGTAGCACTTTCCATACATGTAGCACTTTCTATATTGCTTGAGAGAGTGTTAAAAACTAAGCAGATCAAAAATTTTTAATTAAAAAAAAAAAAAGCTTACTTTTTGATTTATAGTTTAATTTATGCAAAATAAACTGGGCGAACAGCTTATTTCTTTTAATTTCTTTCCTGGATTTTTTTGTCACTGACAATGATGGGGGTCATTTCCTGCTACTATTTTATTGGGGGTATGGCAAAGACTGAAAAACGTTTGGTCAGAATTTGCTGCACCACTTCAAAGAATTATGACTGACATTTAAAAAGCAAAGTTTTTACAACAGAAAATACCAAGGTCACCCTGTAAAACATCGCAAAATATGCAAATTGATGTCCGAGATTTAAAAATCTCTGTGTACTGATCAACGGTTAACCAATTTTGATGAAAGTGTTTGATACTGTGATGGTTTTTTAGAAGATTTGAAAGAAATTTACCTACTGTTGCCTCTATACACATCCATATATTTTTAAGGCAGTTGTACACCAAACACTAAAGGTGGGTGTTGTTTATTGCAATATCCACCTCGGGTGTTAAAGATATTCCATGCTTGGACAAATTGTAAGGGCCAATGTGTACGGAACAGGACAGGGTGAACAGTAGGTTTTAAAGAATGAGGCAAATATTCGGAAAGGACTCTTTCCTTACACATAGCTTGGAAATGCAGATTTGTTTCAAGCCATAGAGAGATTTACTTCAGTGTGGCACAATCTTCTGTCATGGCACGAATATCATTTTAATTCGTGCAAAAAACATCTCTTGAAATTAAACTTCACTTATACTCTCACATCTCATCTATGAAGGCAAGAGGTCAAACCCTTTTCTTCTCTTAATTTACTCAATTTTGTATGAAAATCGTGATGAACAATCACATCTTTTTACCTTGTATCAATATGATCTTTTACCCACCCCACAGGCAGTCCTGAATCAAAATTATTTGTGGAAATGAGTTGGAAATGTAACCTCTGCTCTCAAACTAAGATTTGGTAGTACAGATACCAAAGCAATGGTATTCAAAATCCAACATGAAGCAATATCTTTCCTTAGGAAATATGGTCCGTCAATCATTCACAATTAATGCACAAATCACCTCAGGAATATGATACACAGCTAATTCATCACCAGTTTGAAAACAAATTTCTCACACTATGACACTTATCACGGATAAGTGATTTAATCACAAAAGTGCCCTGTGTATTCAGCGCTGGATGTCTGTAATCTTTTACACACAAATAACCTCAGGCTACTTGGCTGTGGTGTGCATGGGAATAACAGATAAACAATCATTGTTTGAGTGAAAGCACAGTACACTGAACAGGAAGTCAGGTTGGTAATTGTCATACCTGAGTTTTCAGGATAAACTCAGGTGCTGGGTGCGGGTAGGCTTAAAGAGGAACTTTTCAGCATGAATTGGATACTTTAAAATGTAATAAATTTTAAAATGTAATAAATTTGAGTAAAATCATTTTAACTTTTTTTAGGATTTTAGAACCTGATAAATTTCTGCACTAATACAATATTGCACACATCTTGACTGCCAACAACACACAGTCACAGCAAGGTTAAACAAAATCATTACAGATTCCTGCGAATACATTTTGCATATCTACAATACATTGCTTGCTTTGTGAATCAGAGGTTTTGTCTTAAACATCACACAAACAATTTTAAAATAAATTCAAGTTAAGCTTTTAAATGATACAGAATACTACGGAGATGACACAAGTATTACAAAGCAGTTTCTTTTAAAGGTATATGGACAAAGAACATTAGCTAAATTGATTTGAAATCCCATAAAAACCATAAAGCAAGCAAAAAATTTCATCAAAATCTGTTAATAATTGGTCATTTTACAGATTTTTGTGCAAATATATTTGTGTTACTCTTGTTGATGTATAAACGGGAAAGAATCTCTTATTTTCTTATGTAAATCCATTGTTTATCAACCATCTGCCATTACTCTTTAGAAGGTAAAGATAATTCTAATAAAGATGATTTGATTTTACCTTACCCCCAACCAATTTTAAGCTAAAGAAGGCAGTTTGAACATTTTCAAGGTCTGAAATTAAGGGAAGAAAAAAAAATTAGAAGAAAAAAACTTTTGTACCTGTCCATATACCTTTCACTGGATGGATTGATACTGAAAAAATTCTAATTCTTTTTAGTCACTGACACGTTGAGTCAGTTTAACCCTTACTCTATCACGCGGCGATATTATCACCTTTTTGAGTGCCCCATCTTTGACAACGCCTCCCAAGCGCATTTTCAAAAAAGTACTGGTAGAGTAAGGGTTAATCAACTCACGACAAGCCAACTCAAAAATATATGCAGCATGGTCCCGGTAGGGTCACTGAAGCGGAACAAGCCCGACTCTGCTGCTCCAAAGACAGAGGACGCTCCAATAATCAGCCTGTGCTTGACCTTAAGTCTACCACGCGGCGATATTATATTATGGGGCACCCGTTTTGGGTGCCCCATCGTTGACCCCCCCTCCCAAGTGCATTTTAAACAAAGTGCTGGTAGAGTGAGGATTAATCAACCCACGACAAGTGTGATACTCAAAAATATATGCATCATGGTCCTAGTGGGTGGCCCACTGGGTCATTGAAGTGGAACCAACCTGACTCGGCTGCTTGGAAGACAGAGGACCCTCCAATAATCAGCCTGTGCTAAACCTTTAGTCTACCATGTGGCGATATTATTGCCATTTTGGGTGCCCCATCTTTGACCCCGCCTCCCAAGCGCATTTTCAAAAAAGTGCTGGTAGAGTAAGGATTAATCAACCCGTGACAAGTGTGCCAACTCAAAATTATATGCAGCATGGTCCCGGTGGGCGGCCTACTGTAGCGGAACGAGCCCAACTCTGCTGCTCGGAAGACAGACGACTCTCCAATAATCAACCTGTGCTTAACCCTTACTCTACCAAGTGGCAATATTATCACCGTTTTGGGTGCCCTGTCTTTGACCCCGCCTCCCAAGCATGTTTTCAAAAAAGTGCTGGTAGAGTAAGGGTTAAAGCATGCACAGAGCAGGCATCCAAATGCCATTCTTCATTGACTAAAGAAATTTAAGGGCTCAATATCACAATAAATATTGTGCTCAAGATAAGGACCTATTCTTAAATCTGAAAACAGGAAGGTTAACAGTAAAATCCTTGCAGTGTTGAGAAAACCCCACACCTCTTTCAAAATGACCACTTACTGTTACCCCCCTTCATTTGTTACCAAGGTGCATCCTAAATAAAAGCATTTTAAGGCAATTTTTTTCTCCTACTAAATTGTTTGTACCTAATTAACTCCTGCATAAAACTGAGCATGTGTGTGTGTTTGTGAGGGGAGGGGGGATTTTCTCCTGTCCCCAGGTATTTAGGGCCCTGTGTGACATAACCAGCAATCCAAAAAATAAGGAGGATCCAACTGTGACTTTTTACATTAAAGTCCATACAGTGTGTGGGGAAGTGGGGGGGGGGGGGAAGGGGGAGGGTAAAGGGACTTTGATAATGCTATTTCTGAAGAGTGGTTACGACACATTCAATGAGTTACAACATTGTCTGCATCTTTCAAGCAGGAATCTTAATACAAGCTTTGAAAATCTTACAATTTATGATGGTGCCCGATGGCAAAGTGGAAGAAATGGTGTAGTTAATGGTACTTTTTTGTGGTAAAGATTCTTGAAAGATTTAGAGTGATCCCACTGATAAAATGAAGGCTGATAATCAGCATCTAAGGACAATGCTGACACTATTCATGCTAATAAATGCTTAATTTCTAAATGAAATCTACAATCTTGGACAACAAATTTGAGACACTCACTATTTAAAAAAATTGAAATATATTCATATATACAATCAATAAAACAACAATCTCTACCCCACCCCCCTCCACCTCCTCCGCCCCAGAATTTTTCTACATTACCTTCTTTTGAATAAACGTTAGTTTAAGTCAACTATATATATGCCAACATTGAATGGGAGGGGTGGGGGAGGGAAGAGGATGCTTTGGAGAGTAGAGGTAAGAAAAGAGGTAAAAATCATTAAAAATCATGCTCTTAACGTCACCTATAAATAAACATTCCCTATTGGCTACAATAACCCAATAGATATATTTTATATGAAAAATAAAGAAGCAATTTTGACAATAGATTTAACAGAAAACACTATTGAATATTAAGTGTCTCAAGGAATTTTGTCCAAGATTGTAGATATTAGTATCCATGATGGTATCCTGGATGGTATGGCGTAAAGGGCAGATGGTGGGTATCTGGATACTGATGCTCTTGGCGCTGATGGTGCACATTGGCGAGACCATGATGACCCTCAGTGGGAATGGCAATCGGAATCTGAAATGTTTCTAACTGCTGGTGCTGCAGCATGGCAGGTTCAGCAGGTCGTAGATGCTGCAGTGCTGACTGCAGTGGTTGCTGCAGTTGCAACGGCGCAATCTGCTGGTGCTGCAGCTGTAAATGATGGGCTTGGTTTGTGCTCAGTTGTTGTTTGATGGTTGTAGAAAGATGAATTGGAGGGGCTGGTCGTCCTGCAGTTGCTGCTGGTTGGTAACAGGTTGGTTTGTCCTACTCTGCTGGTGGTGCTGTTGGTGGATATGCTGGGGCTGCTGGTCTTGCAGCTGCTTTGGGGCAGGTAAGATAGAGATGGGTTCTGTTTGCTGCTGTGGATCATGTGACTGCAATGCTCTGGCCTCTCTCTGATTTTCTTCCAGCATGTCTTGAACAGCACTTTGCAAAGCTTTCTGAACTGTATCATCAACAGGTTCCTCGGTAGATGATGTCATTGCAGGCTGAAGGTGGTCATGCTCAAGGGGCACCATTGGCCGATTAGCTCCTTTCATGTGTTGGGTGTTGGTCAATCGTCTAAAATGCAAACCACAAAAAAATCAAAGGTGGCTGAAGGTTAATGTTATTCAGCTGACCATGTTCACGCTGAGTGTGAACACAAACGGCGTGGGGTCCAAGGGCCTGCGTAAAGGTCCTGGTTGGGTCCAGGGGTGAAGCCCTGGTAGTGGTCCAGTGGACAAAGCCCCTAGGAGCTTGCAGTTTTAGCATTTTGTAAGGACTTTATTTTTGCATTTCTGACTGAGTTAGCAACAATATTGCCATGGGGATAAATTCTTCTAGACTCTAGGTAGCCTTATTATTTTAAAATTCTTTTTAATAAGTATCGCAGTCAATTTAGCCTATTCTCAGTTAACCTACAGGATAACATACTTCTAACAGGCTGGTTATAGAGTATCATTTTCCTAATTCAATAAAGCACTGAATTATTAGATGTTCTACCAACCCAGGAAATTTGTTAGTACGGATGCGCAATGGCAATAGTATTCTGTTACTTGGTGCACATCACTTCCGGAAGATGATGTCATTTGCTGGAGTGAAAACAAAGCTTTGCGCGTTACACGAACGGCAAGTCCGTATGTGTTTACTGTCTGTGGTACATGTGGCATACATGTATATAAACAAACACAGCTGATCGCTTTGTTGGCACTCCATGCGCGTGGTTACTATGTGGTCTGGTGACTGGTCACAAACTACCCTGATATCCAACCAACAGAATACATCATGAAATTATTTTCTGGACATCAAAACATAAACAGTTACTGTAATTGATGACTCATCTCTTGATGCAAAGTTTGTATGGAAGCTAACCAAATATGTAACACACAACCTAGAACTCCGTTGTTAACGACTGCGTCATTTGACGCAATTTACGTTATTTGCAAACAAAGTATACTGTTTGATTTTATCCTGTGAATCTAAAAACATGCCCCTCTATATAGGACTTTACCGTAATAATTGTGTGTGCATAGATGATGATGTTAAAGATGATGCAGAAAATAAATGAATTGAATACATACAGTGCCTCTGCCACACTGAGCAATCCCACTATGCTATTATTTCTCTTTTAATTCCCAATACTATCTACCTTAGCAACAATTTGCTCACCAAACATTAAGTTCCTAATTTTTGTATCTTTCCTGGGGTCTTACTTTATAACACTGTGGTGTCATCCTTTTACTAGCTTTCTTTTCAGGTTTTTTTTTCTTCATTCAACAAAGAGTTTACTGCTTAAGCCATGTTCCATCATTGTTTCAAATCAGAAACCACTATATGAACAGGCCAAGAAATTGACTATATTAACAGGCCAAGAGCTTGATTGTTTTTTCTTTTTCAGAGCATGAATCATTTGTTGAACAAAATCCAGTAGAAACAAGCCCAAAACAAGCTTCAAAATATCTCCTTCAGATATGCCCAATTTTCTATTTTTGTCCTCCTCCTGTTTCAATGTAAATTATCCCAAAATTGATAAAAATCCATTCGTTGGGCCTGAAAATAAATTATTTCTTTGCCCTTTCTTGTGGAAAATTGTAAAGGAGGGGGGGTGGTTGGAACAATTTTTTTTTTTTTTTTTGACTTGCTCAGGATTAATTTTCAAGAACATTTATAAAACACTTCTTTTTATTCTCAGATAGTTGGTTTCTTTTATTCTGCTCAGTTTTTATATCTCACTTATGCTTTTTGTGTGATTTGGGATTTTCTTGCCTGACACACTCGTTACAAACAGGCAGGACAACTTTGTATTTTCAAGCTCTTTGTGGGAGATGGGCTTCATTTTAATTTTCTCTGCAGTAACAGCTACAGTCAAAGGCAAAAGTGGTTGCCATGCCATTTTCCAGGGATTTTTACAAAGCGTAGAGATTTTTCTAATTAAAAAAAAAAAAAAACTTCTTTAAAAACGCCGCCCCTATTATTTGACCAGCTAGGGGCGGTGGTGAAGGGCAGACAAACAACAATTTTTTTAGGCCTCATTTGATATGACAATCAAACAAACGAACAGACGAGCAAATGCTGAAAAAATTATATCCTCCATCCAGCTTTGTTGGTGGAGGTCACCGGGTCAGGTTGCAACGGAATTCTGGATTTAATCTACAAAGTACAAGAAGAAATGGCAACTTACACTCCGGGGTGATGCTTCCTCATGTGACACCAGGCTGTGGTAAAATCCCTCCAGTTTTTATTGCATAAATCACACCTGTAAGGCTTTTCACCCGTGTGGCGCCTTTCGTGGTTAATACGAGCCTGGTGCCTTGAAAATGTTTGCTCGCAAAAGCGGCACTTAAGAGGGCGCTCTTTGGTGTGGGTTCTGATATGAACTTTGAGAGCTTGCTTGGACGACGAAGACTTGCCGCAAAAGTGGCAGTAATGCTTCTTGCTCTCCCTGTGCATCTGCATATGCTGGTATTTGTAGGTGAGCTTAAGGTGTTTGCCACAAATGTCACACTTGTACCTATCTGTGTTATGAACATTCATGTGCAGTTTCAGACTAGTTGCCTTGACAACCTTTCCACACAAGTTACATTCCACTTTCTTGTCAAGCGTTGGGTTTTTCTTCAGAGTTAGAGGTTTGACCGGTTTAGACTTTTGAAAGTGCGTCCTCTCGTGCGATTTCCTGTTGTAGTCTTGTTTGTAAGTCCTGTCGCAGTAACTACACTTGTAGCGAATATTAGTATGGGTTAATTTATGTTTGTCTAGGTTACCCTCATTGAGGAATTGCTTGCCACAAATGGAACACATGAAATTTCTCTCCCTGTTTTCACTGGTGTGCATCCTCGTCACATGTTTCTTATAGCTCATATTGGTCATTGGTTTGGCACAATACTCACAAAGAATGAAGAAGCTCCCTTCAATATTTTGATACTTCTCGTACTTTTGCATGAATTCCTTGTCTTTAAATTTGAGATAATCCACCAATTTCTTTTCATACCTTGATCCTTTCTGTTCCAGCTCTGCTGCCTGTATATCTTGTGTATTGTCTAACACAATAGTAGGCACACTGTAACTTTTAATAAGACTTGTGTCCTCATTAACATCCACAGGAAAAGATGACTGACATGGAACAAAAATATTTACCGGGATATTGTTTATGCTACGTCGAAGCTCCTCTGCTTCTGCAACTCTAGCTGCTACGTCCAATAAATTATGCTGCAGTTCTTCACTTGTGCGTGGTTTTTTATTCTGTATGGTTTGAAAATCTGTTGTTATATCATGAAAGCCATCCTCAAATGTTCTGTCAGCCTGACCTCCTTCTCTGTTACCCTGGGATTCATGGAGAATCTTTGCTGTCTGTGCCAGGGTGTCGCTGACCTCCGACAGAGCATCATGCTCTGCCTTGGTACCCTCTCCCTTTTTATCTTCCTCCTCATCTGACTCAAACTGCAGCTGCAGACATTCCATGTCACCTACATCTGAATCTGATTCAGGGTCGGCCCACTTGTTTTCCTTAGTGGACGGATCTTCTTCCTCTTCAAATTCTTTAGTTGGATCTTTGATCTTCCCACTCTGAACTAATTCTTTATATTCCCGTAAGTCCTCGACACCTTTGTATATGATAGGTTTAGTTGTTGGCGGAGGACGGTAGTTTGGATAGGGTGGTAGAGGTTTCACTTTCTTTGGTTTAGTTACTTTATTAGAGTCATTCAGCACTCTCTTGGGCGATGGATTTGATTGTTTTCTTCTATGACTAGTCCCCACCTTCCTAAAGTCCTCCGAGATGTCTACCTGCGGAGAGGCCAAATTAGTCACAGACTCTTCACGAGCAGCAACTCCTTCCACGGAGCTACTTTCCAAATTGACTGATCCTTTAGACTGCTTTTTCGGTCTGCCCCTTCCCCTTCCTCTTCCCCTTGAGCTTTTCCTCTTATCATTTACAAAATTTGTAGATTCTAATGAAACTTTGGATTTTAATTGTGCTTTCAGTTCTGTCAATGGTTTATAATCCTCATCTAAATCATTGGTTATCTCTGTGTCTATATCATCTCCCTCACTACCATCTACATGTACATTTGAATAATCCTTGTGGCTTCTTCTTCTTCCACTACAATCTCGGGCATCTTCATTCTTGCCACCTTCAAACTTCTTCTCCTCTTCAGAGTAATCTATACTCATCTTATACTTTGCCCTCTTTCTTGGGGGTAAACCATGCCCTAACCTTTCCATTGCAAGGTCATTGGTACCCTCCAAAGCAGAAGATGATGAGAGTTCTACTCTAAAATCTGCATCAGAGGTAGTCACCCCAGAAGAACTATTCCTTAAAAGTTGATCTTCTTTCCTGACAGTGGGATTGTTTGGACCTGAAGTTGATGGAGGAGCAGCCTGCGTAAGTAATTGTGGTAACTTGACTTGTGACGTTTCCCTCACTTCTATCATATCATCACGTAACGGAGTACCAAGCTTCACCCACTCGCTTCTATCTTCTGTTGCCCCATTTTTCATCACACTTTTGATAGTCAAACCTTCACAGATGCTGATTATCTCGGCCTTTAGTATAGACGATGATAACTTGGATACCCAGCTGGGTGAATTTTGTGGCGCAGTGTTCCCATTTTCTGATGGTTCATTTGGCGCAGCCTCCTTGTCTTCCAAATGCAGCTGTTGACATGGACATGTGATGAGACAGCCTTCCAGTTTCATCTTCTCGGAGTTCCACCATGTGAAAATTAGTGGGGCTTTCCCAAGAATTTTCACCTGTAGTAACAATTCATACTGCAAAAGACAAAAAAATATGCTTGTTTGAAAATAAGCACAATACCCAGGGGTATACCCAGCCTTTGGGTTGGATGGGAACAGGTGTTGGCTGAGGGAGAAAAAGTTGTTGATGGCCAAAAATATTTTTTTTTATAAAATTGTCAAAGTATACATTGTTCAGAGGCTAGATTTAAGTGAAGAGCAAGAAAAAAAGGTCTTGTCCTCAGAATCTTTCAACACCCCAGAGCTCAAAAAATTGTTTTGGAGATCAGGTGACCAATGGGCTACCAGCATGTTTTTATTGGCCCAATAAGGCTATTTGGTAGACCCAAGTTATTACTATGTATATGATAGATATGTTTAAAGTGGTAGCCTGGTGGGCTTTGAGACTGCCATTGTAGGTGTCTAAGTGAAATTCTTGGTTGCCCGGGCAACCGGCGCATAGGATTTCGTGAGCACTGCACCCATGATACCCATCTGCACGGGAAAGGTTGCTAGCAATAATACCAAAAGGGCATAAGAGTTACTAAGTTCCTACATGGTTAATATGACTTTAAAAAATATCAATCCAATATACAGTATGGAACGTGATACAATATACTGTACGATATAAGAAGCTATCCAGCAAAACAACATTTATAAAACGTTGTCTTTAAGAGAGCTATGAAAGATCAATTTTGTCTTGGAACTTATTAACCACATGCATTCATAGATCTATGTAAATGCATTTCAGTAAGATTCATAAGATATTCTCTTCTTAAAAACACTTTTGACAAGAAACCTTTTAATCGTACATAGCGAAATTTTACTTCATAACTAAATTCTAAACAAAGATAATAGTAAATGAAGAAAACAACAATTCAATTCCTCTAAATATCAAAATTACTTTCAAAATAAATATTATCAATATATCACTCAAACAGGACTGTGCACATGTCATGACACTATCAAAGCCTTCATTTCAAACAAATTGCTGGCCATTAAAATCTTGAGTTAAGTGTCCATGAATTTTTTTTTTATCAACAGTAAACCATCTTTTGGAGTGATGTTCATGACTTCATGTCAACCCTATGTCCAAGAAATTCAGCCGGATTGGGAGGGGGAAGGGGGAGGTAGGAGTAGGGTTGTGTCGGTCTAAAAAGCCATGTCGATATATTTTGAGGTTTGTGAATCGATATCTGGACATTATCAGCCCCATTTTTTTTTAAGGGTTGTTTTTTGTGACGTTTGCTTACTTTTTTCAACTGTATTTTTTAATGATATTTTGGTTGGCATATTTGGAAACTTTCTTTGTGATGGTATAGCATTTTTGGAGAGACAGACTGAAGATAACGTAAGCTAACACTATCAGGTAGTGACAATGCATGCATAGTGTAGTCCTTCAGAGCTGTGTTCAGTGCTCAGTGATGCTACTTCCGGCATTGTCGTAAATCAAGGAACCCAATTTCAATGCCCCGACATTATGATCATTGTCGCACAACACTGTACTAGGAAAAAGAACCATAAACATCTTGTCCTAGACATATAAAAGTGTAGATGGAGACTTTGGTATCCTAACACAGTATGGATGCCCACTCTTGCACTTCTGACAGTACGTGCATTGCAGGGTAGGATAGCAGAGGGTAGGATAGCAGAGGGTAGGATAGCAGAGGGTAGGATAGCAGAGGGTAGGATAGCAGAGGGTAGGATAGCAGAGGGTAGGATAGCAGAGGGTAGGATAGCAGAGGGGCAGGATAGCAGAGGGCAGGATAGCAGAGGGCAGGAGCAGAGGGCAGGATAGCAGAGGGTGGGATAGCAGAGGGCAGGATAGCAGAGGGCAGGATAGCAGAGGGTGGGATAGCAGAGGGTGGGATAGCAGAGGGTGGGATAGCAGAGGGTAGGATAGCAGAGGGAGGGCAGAGGGTAGCAGAGGGTGGGATAGCAGAGGGAGGATAGCAGAGGGCAGGATAGCAGAGGGTGGGATAGCAGAGGGCAGGATAGCAGAGGGTAGGATAGCAGAGGGAGGATAGCAGAGGGTGGGAGGCAGAGGGTGGGATAGCAGAGGGTGGGATAGCAGAGGGCAGGATAGCAGAGGGCAGGATAGCAGAGGGCAGAGGATAGCAGAGGGGCAGGATAGCAGAGGGCAGGATAGCAGAGGGTAGGATAGCAGAGGGGGGGCAGAGGATAGCAGAGGGCAGGATAGCAGAGGGCAGGATAGCAGAGGGGATAGCAGAGGGCAGGATAGCAGAGGGCAGGATAGCAGAGGGCAGGATAGCAGAGGGCAGGGTGGGAGCAGAGGGCAGGATAGCAGAGGGGGATAGCAGAGGGCAGGGGAGCAGAGGGCAGGATAGCAGAGGGCAGGATAGCAGAGGGTGGGATAGCAGAGGGGGGATAGCAGAGGGTAGGATAGCAGAGGGCAGGATAGCAGAGGGCAGGATAGCAGAGGGGCAGGATAGCAGAGGGAGGATAGCAGAGGGTGGGATAGCAGAGGGAGGATAGCAGAGGGCAGGATAGCAGAGGGCAGGATAGCAGAGGGTGGGATAGCAGAGGGGGATAGCAGAGGGAGGATAGCAGAGGGTAGGATAGCAGAGGGCAGGATAGCAGAGAGGATAGCAGGGATAGGAGGGCAGAGGGTAGGGCAGAGGGCAGGATAGCAGAGGGCAGGATAGCAGAGGGCAGGATAGCAGAGGGTAGGATAGCAGAGGGCAGGATAGCAGAGCAGGGCAGGATAGCAGAGGGGGATAGCAGAGGGTAGGAGGATAGCAGAGGGCAGGATAGCAGAGGGTAGGATAGCAGAGGGTGGGATAGCAGAGGGTAGGATAGCAGAGGGCAGGATAGCAGAGGGCAGGATAGCAGAGGGTAGGATAGCAGGGCAGGATAGCAGAGGGTAGGATAGCAGAGGGTAGGATAGCAGAGGGTAGGATAGCAGAGGGTAGGATAGCAGAGGGTAGGATAGCAGAGGGTAGGATAGCAGAGGGTAGGATAGCAGAGGGTAGGATAGCAGAGGGTAGGATAGCAGAGGGTAGGATAGCAGAGGGTAGGATAGCAGAGGGTAGGATAGCAGAGGGTAGGATAGCAGAGGGTAGGATAGCAGAGGGTAGGATAGCAGAGAGTCTAATTGAAGTGTGCAAGAAGATGTAACGATAGAACACAAACAAGATGGCAATATTCCTCAGCGATAAGATTCAGGGCAATTATTGTCAATAAAAAGCTCTTAGGACCATGACATCTTAAGATAAAGCTTCTTGTGACTAACATCATGATCCTATATTTCTTTATGGGTACTGAAAATTACTTGAAACCTACCATGCTTGTTTATCTGTGTCTTCTTGTGGTCAAAAAGCTATCTCACTTGCATCATAGGTCATCTTTGGTCTGAAAGGAAATGGACACAAATTGATGCATTCCTTGTCTTCAGTTATATCTGAATTCACTTCTATAAATACATTGCATTATCATATGTTTATCTCTGTCTTCTTGAGGTCAAAAAGCTATCTCACTTGCATCATACTATAGATCATTTTTGGTCTGAAAAAAAGTGGACACAAATTGATGCATTCCATATCTTCAATTATATCTGAATTCACTTCTATAAATACATTGCATTATCATACAGTAGTCCTCTGGAAAAAAAGAAAACCGTAAAGCTTTAAATGGTAAGGCAAAAAATATATATATATATACTGTAGGTATGTTTCTGGCTTGTGAACAACTCTTAACTTTAAGTGCAAACCATAAACTTTGTAATGGAACTTTTGGTAGAAAGGGTTATATACTGTACATACGGATATGGAATGTGAACCAGTTGTTCTTTTACATTGTCCCAAATTAAAAGTTTCACATTAACAGATTAGTTCAGGGGTCAAGCAAGTCTGTCTTATGTGAAAGAGGACTTCAGAAGAAACAAAATAGTGAAGAAAGCATTAAAAAATCTTCTTCTGTTAAAGAGATATTTCAGTTCAAATTTTGGTATCATTTGTATAGAAATGACTGAAATCAAGACTATTTGTGATGTCATAGCCTCAGCTTCCTCAGTCTTTATGTAATTTCTATCATATTTTGTCCTGCGATTTTGTGGCTTATAAACCATGGGATATGTAAAAAAAAGTAGTAAAACTGAATCTAGGAAGGGTATTTATAATATTCCACCTGAAAAAAGTTTGAAGAAAAATTATTTCAAATAGTGAAAAAATTAAATAAACTTTCTTGAAAATACAGAAATAATGTATTCTGAGGCGGTGATGTCACAACTAGTCTGATTTCAGTCGTTTCTACAGAAATGATACCAAACTTTAAACTTGAATATCTCCTTAACGAAATAAGATTTGAGAATGCTTTCTTAACTATTTTGTTTCTTTTGAAGTCCTCTTTCATACAGTATAAGATAAACATGACCACTGAAGTAATTAATCCTTTAACGGAATGGATGATTCTTGAATGCTTTCTTCACCATTTTGTTTCTATTGAAGTCCTCTTTCATATGTATATGCTTGACCACTGAACTAATCCTTTAAATACCATCAGCAGCCAATGCAAACAGTCTAGATGGGCTGTGTGTCCAGCTGGGCAGAATAATGCACTTGCCAGTTGTAGGCCTCACCCCCACCCCCCACAGCATGGTCAGTCATTGCACCTAGGTGAGTTACCAAAACATCATGAACATTGACTTCAGGTGACTGACATATCAAGTGAAATAACTGACCACATAGTCACTCTCATCACTGACAACAAACCATAGTACTGTAACAGCATGCAATACAATTAATAATTTGAAGCATAATAATATTTCGAAGCATAATAATATTTCCTGCCTTATCAATGAATTAGAACGTCTAAATTGGGATATGGTTATCTTTGATATTTCTGCCGTTTCTGCTTACAATTCCTTCCTGGGGATATTCCTTGATGTTTTTTATTGCTGTTGCCCCCCTCCCCTCCACCCCTTTCCCCACTCAAACCAAATCTGATAAGAATAAATCCCCGTGGATATCAGCAGGTATTTTTAAATCAATTCAACATATAAATAAGCTCTTCCAAAAATACAAACTTAATCACATCGTAAAAGTACTTATAATAGTTATACAAATATCTCTACTGATACCATTAGAAAGGCGAAGAAAACGTATTATGATATCCACATTCCAATCAATAAAAACAACAGCGCCAAACTTTGGAAGATTTTAAATGGTATTCTAAATAAAGGTTGTAATAAAATGTCAATGAATTATTCTTGTCTGAAGATGGTCTAACCAGTAATCAAAGTCGTATTGTAAATAATTTTAACAAGTATTTCTCTTCAGTTGCTAAATCATTGGCGGACAATCTACCGTTGGTAAACATTGATCCTTTAAACTATGTTAACAGTTCAGTAAAAAATTGGTTTTTCATTTACCCTACTTCTGCTGAAGGAATCACGCTCATTGTTTCAAAAATGAAACAAAGTAAGAGTTATGGTTGGGATAAAATCTTTCCTTTACTATGGGAGATTTTCCTTCAGAACTAGAAGTTGCCAAAATTATTCCACTTTTCAAAGCGGGTAATGTCTAACATTTCTCTACCTATCGTTCCATATCTGTTTTACCCTCAATTTCCAAAATCATTATGATCATCTTTACAATTTTATCTCTAAATATGACATTTTATACAATAATCAATTTGGTTTTCGTAGTAATCATGCAACTTATATGGCTGCCATAACTCTCACTGACAAAATTGCCTAAGGTTTAGACATTAAATATACTACTGCTGCTTTATTTCTCAATATTTCTAAAGCTTTTGATACTATTGATCATTCTATCTGGTTAAAGCTTTTGATACTATTGATCATTCTATCTGATTAAAGCTTTTGATACTATTGATCATTCTATCTGATTAAAGCTTTTGTTACTATTGATTATTCTATCTGATTAAAGCTTTTGATACTATTGATCATTCTATCTGGTTAAAGCTTTTGATACTATTGATCATTTTATCTGATTAAAGCTTTTGATACTATTGATCATTCTATCTAATTAAAGCTTTTGGTACTATTGATCATTCTATCTGATTAAAGCTTTTGATACTATTGATCATGCTATCTGATTAAAGCTTTTTGATACTATTGATCATTCTATCTGATTAAAGCTTTTGGTACTATTGATCATTCTATCTGATTAAAGCTTTTGATACTATTGATCATTCCATCTGATTAAAGCTTTTGATACTATTGATCATTCTATCTGATTAAAGCTTTTGATACTATTGATCATTCTATCTGATTAAAGCTTTTGATACTATTGATCATTTTATCTGATTAAAGCTTTTAATGCTATTGATCATTCTATCTGATTAAAGCTTTTGATACTATTGATCATTCTATCTGATTAAAGCTTTTGATACTATTGATCATTTTATCTGATTAAAGCTTTTGATACTATTGATCATTCTATCTGATTAAAGCTTTTGGTACTATTAATCATTCTATCTGATTAAAGCTTTTCATACTATTGATCATTCTATCTGATTAAAGCTTTTGATACAATTGATCATTCTATTTGATTAAAGCTTTTGATACTATTGATCATTTGATCTGATTGAAGCTTTTGATACTATTGATTATTCTATCTGATTATAGCTTTTAATACTTTTTTATATGTAATTTAATGTTTGTTTTCCTTCCTTTTTGGGGAGGGGGGCTTATGCACCATGGGACTGGACGGGAGGTGTATGTGAAATCATTCCTCGGTTGTATCACGAGTGTGAAGGTATACTGGGCTGGTGTACGGGAGAGAGGGGGTAGGCTTGCATTTCTATTATTGTTATCGTCATCATCGTCGCCGTCGCGCCGCCGCCACCACCACCACCACCACCATCATCATCATCATTATTATTGTTATATTATTATTATTATTATTATTATTGATAGTATTGATATTATTGATATTATTAATATTACTATTATTCATTTACAAGGGCCAGACTAGAAAAGATTACTATTTCTGGTCCTTTATCTTCTTTCAGTTAGTTACCACATCACATGTTTATAGCTATTAAGTGTGTGTTCTATACCGATGTTTCTTACAAAATGTTTTTGAGTATTCTGTTGTCCAAACTTCTTGCTATGTTTTGTGTATACGTTGTTGTAAACTAATCTGAAGATAATAATAAATCAAATCAAATCATTATTGGTGTACATTTTCTAGACATTGGCGCACATTTTTTAGATCTTGGCGGGGTGATACTAAAACGAATGCCAACCGAATGCCCATTGAAACACACACAGAAAAAAACGAATGTTCATTGACTTTACTGTATGTAGAAACTATGCACACTGCGAATGCCTGTTATTCCATATAACGAATACCTGTTGATATGCACACTGTAACAGAGAGTTACAGAAGCATATGAGCGCCTGAACTTGATGTAGATTTTAACCAATAGAAGTCACATCACACGGTCTGTTTCACAGATATGTTCACACATTGCGCACAAGCAATTAAATCCCCAAAACTCAATGGGAAATCACGTTGGAAAGAAATTAAGGGATAAATTTATTAAGCAACTTTACTTGAGTTGATTTGTAGAAAGATTTCACATAATTTTAGCAGCTCTGCCATTCTTCCTCTAATTTTATTTCAAGAATATATGGTATTTTTTTGATCAAATGCTACCCAAATGCTGCAAGCATTGCGATGAGGTACAGGATAATAGGCAGACTGGATAGAATTCAAAACATTGAATGGGTTTGAATCCTGTCGATTACATGAGGGTCGGTATTACCTCTTATCTGCTCAATTTTTATTTATTGACTCTTTTTCATACATATGCTTACATTAACCACAGTCTTTATCCTCAGTTATTTTCCTTCTTTTCTGTATGGGTAACTTATCTATCATAGGCCTATCCAAAATATAATTTGAATTGTTGTGTGCAGTAAGCGACACCAATAATTGTAGGCAGTATCTACTACTCATTTAGCTAACAAGAAAGTCAAGTGTTACACTTTATTTTAAACAAATATATCTTAAAAGTTCATACATACACAATTGCTTTGGAAGAATCCACTGCTTTCTTAAGTTCATATACACATTTTAAAGTTTGGGTTTGAATTGTTAACGTTAATAGTGGCTCTTTTCAAATTTTGACCAATCATATCGAATTTCATTTGTGTTCACTATGATGCCATCCTAATTTTCACCCAGTTCGTTTTTATCAAAGTAGTACTGATGTGCTGCTTCTTTATGACATCATCTTGGACATTGTTTTGGTTTGCAGCAAATTGTTGGGCATTTAGCATGTAATGGGGTGTAAAATTCATCGTTTGTACATCTATCTCATTGGAAAAAAATAAGAAAAACCGTGGCTTATAAATTAAGGAGGGAGTCTCCGGCAAATGTGAGTTAAGAAAAAAATGTAGGCCTAGTTAAGAATCGTGAGTGGTCGAAAAAAAGGATTTCTCAAATACAGTTCAAAAGTCGCGGTAGGAGGTAACTTACCTTGTATATATATATATATATATATATATATATATATATATATATATATATATATATATATATATATATATATATATATATATATATATATATATATATAAATATACATATATATAAATGTATATATATATATATATATATATATATATATATATATATATATATATATATATATATATATATATATATATATATATATATATATATATATATATATATATATATACATATATATAATATATATATTTATATATGTATATATATATATATATATTATATATATAGACAAGTATATGCCATAACGCTGGAGTAGGAACACCTGTGTATGGAACTCAGAAGTGGGGCCATGGGTTCAGAATCTAACGTTAGCCACTTTTTCCAAATGTTTGATTACATAGAAAACTTTTGTAAGTAAGTATTGATATTTAGTACATCATTTTAATCGACATTGTCTCAAATAGAACTTAGGGAGGTTATAAATCATTTAAACTTCAATCCACTTGCCCCAGCTACTGTATACAAAAAATATTCGCGGATTCGGAATGCAATTGGTAGTACAGTAGGTACCAATAATGACGAACTGCGAGACTTTGCAATTGATACGACCAGGTTAAATCTCGGAATACTAAATATAGGTAGGCCCCTAGTAGCTTTATTTACTAAAAAAATGCGAAGAAAATTACCAAAGGCCGCTTTTTTTCTTGTTTTTCCTGAATTACACCGATTACCTAAGCAGTAAACATTTGAGTTTCCGAGAATAATGGAGACTTTCCACTCCAGGAAAACAATTAATTAAGCTCTGCCCAAAATTTGTCAAGTAGATAAAATAATGTAACTTCGGTGTTAGTTACTAAACTCCTTGCTAGACATGCAGTATCCTTCGTACGGGCACAGACAGTTTGACAGTGCAGTACATACATCAATCGAAATAGCCTGGTTATTGCGACATGTGCGTCAATCGGAGCGTAAAATGTATCATTGGAAAAATACAAGTTCACCTGTATTCACACAATCTACCTCAGAAATATTATAGGCTCCATCCAAGTTTTATCGCCAAAGAATATCTATTTTTATTTTCAATATGAATTAAGCACTTGCATTCTGATTACAATATACCTATTTCTGACTTCCAGTCGAGATCAGTTTTATTCAGCCTAAATATTCATTGTTTGAATTACTTTTAGGCAACATTCAAATTCCATAACATTCCTTTAACGGCAGAAATCATTTGTTTTGAAACCACTTGATTTGATTTTGTTTAAGTCCATAAAGTTGATTGTATGGATTTCCTTTTAGGGCATAAATTCATTGTTCAGAACATTTTATTGTAAAGTTTCAACAATAGAACTTAAAAGATCCCACCTTAAAACATCACCACCTCTCCATTTCTGGCCTAAATTTCCCTGTTGTAATATGTCCCAAACTTTAATCACTTCTTCCATAAGCAGCCTGGGGAGGGGAGAGGGGGGGGGGAACTTCATACTAAAAGTGGTAGGGGTGTGCAGCCCACCAACCGAAAAACATACCCGCAGTATGACATAATTTTTGGCAACTGCAGTATGAAATTATACATTTTTGATACGCGCAGTATAAAAGAAGTCACTTTTAATACCTGCAGTATATCTACCTACTGTGGTGTAGCGGTTATAATACCTGTCTACAGACCACGAGGCCCCGGGTTCAATCCTGTGGTGGGTAGACACGCCAGTGCACCACAACTGGTTATCAAAGGCCGTGGACATTGACTTGGTTGTCGATGTTATGTCTGTCCGTACGTCGTACCTGTGTTCTCGTCTGGGTCGTATTAAGCGTTTCGTGATAGCATTTGTACTATCATAAGCGAATACGCAGGCGACGACCCCGTCATTGTAATTGTGTGTTCAACTCTCTACCTGCAGTATGGGTATTCAACAAAAAAATCTTTACAATTGTACATGCAAGCAGTACAAAATTAACAGAGTAAAGCCTATTTGGGACCTGCACTACGAAAATGATGACA